>JARFNW010140239.1:0-10426 GCA_031763155.1 Dirona albolineata | reverse complement strand
CCCCCCCCCCCCCCCCCCCCCCCCCCCCCCCGGACCATGAAGGCATTTAAAAACTGTTAGCACGAATTGTTTTAAAATAATTTTTGCACTGATATTTTCACCACCCAAATGTATTATCTTTTTGCAGGTCAGTTAAAGAAAGACAAAAGTGGTGAATCCAGTTGCAGTAATTGCTGTGTGGTCCTCTAGACTTGTATAGTCTACAGGCATCTTTTGAAAGAGAATAAAGGAAACATTCTGTATCAAGCATATCTTTGTACTGGAACAATGAATTCAACTTGGACTCAGCAGAGCTGTTATTTCTACTCATGTTCAAACAGGAAAAACAAAAATATTTCGCTGTTGTCTGACAATAATTTATGAAGTGTAGCCGTGTACTTTTGCACTCTTTGTACACTGCCCTCCGTTGTTGTTATATTAGTGTATGGCGTTCAGTGAGCGTAAGTGGAAGAAATCAATAATTTTTGAAACATCAGTGTCAGTTACAGCTTAAAATTTTAGACAAATTTTCACGACCTCCTGTTTCAGTTCTATTCTTAAAATTCCATATTTGATTTTATATACCTTCTTTGAAAAAAAATCAACAACTGTTTTTCTATTGAGTTAAGAAATATTATTACCCTTTCTTTTCCAAGTTGCGGACCATTTGCCCTGTTTTTCTTGATTTAAAAAAAATAGCTTTACGGCTATGGGTACTTGTCCTATTTTTTCTCAAATGAAAGGTCGTATGGTATACAGGCATTCCTTTGAAACCGGCAAAGACTTGACCTCTATGGGGTGAAATTCAAGAGAACAAGATACACAATGAATACTTTTTGTGATATTTAAAAATCAGTGAGAGATGTTGCATGTATGTGAAAGTAACTTTTTAATTTGTCTGTCATGATTCAGATTCACATAATAATCACTTTGCGCCTTTTTATATTAGATGTTAGTGGGACATGGTTTTGTTCATGGTGCATGGAAGTATGCGAGGTGAACACAAGTATTTTTGGATGGTTTGAAAAATCATAATGGAAACCATTTTTACAATAAATGGAAAGCAAGGGTTATGCATGCGTCACTGACTTGGGCTGGTCATTGAACAATCAAGTCAGATAAGGTTTGATAAAATCATTTCTGATGAAACGTTTTTAGGTCTATCCCATCCCATCAAAGGGGCTTAATTTTGTATTTTGAAAAATGTTTTAACTCTCTGATAAGAATATGGGCATAGGACTACCTAATAATATTTTAATGTTTCTTCTTGCTAAACAAGATCTCTAAGGATCAAACATCGTGATTATTACATCGCAATAGGGTGGGTGGTATACTGTACTGAAGCACTTGATTGACTGATAGTTGTAGTGTAAGAGACGATGATTGTCAGCAATGCCAAGCTAATCTCATTAGGGAAAGGGTCAATGATATTTTTTTTTAACATCAAGATTTTCATGCACTCGACTAGAACATTTATATCTAGGCTAAGGTAAGGGGTTGCAAAATGCTCGTGAATTGCAAAATCATAAAAGGTGACGACCAATAACCTTTTCTTTTTGATACAGCGTTGGGCTGCACCTTCTTCCCACTCAAGTTCAGTAATGAGTTACGACTATGGTGCGGCCTGACTAGGAACTCTTTACTTGCGAGTGTCATAAAATCAAGGAACGTTTAGGGTGAAATTAGTGTGATTTTATTTACTAAATTTGAATAGTGCTGTTATTGAAGCTAAATTGTATGTCGTTTTTTAAGTTTAAACCACAGAGGATTCAGCCTAGTGAATAGAATAAATAGTAAAACGTTGGGACCAAACCACTTTCTTCGGACTAACGCTTTTATTCAATTGTGGGTTTTCGGGTTGAACATTTTCGACTGTATATTTGCTTTGGTAATTTTTTCCCCACCCCAGTTTTATTTTTATTGCATTAAGTCACAAAAATTTTATATTGATTTGTTCTAGGTGGATGATGTACTACCTTTGATTCATTGTGGCTTTTGTATTGTATTGTGACAGTGAATTCTCCATTGGGGCTATGGCTATGATAATATTAAAGATCCCATTTTTTAAGGCTGTAATTTTTCTATCTAGTCTCAAGCTTGATTTTAATATTTTATGTTTGTTTTCTTTTTTCTTTCTTTCTTTTTTTCCACTTAATTTGAGAATGCAAATGAATATATATATATAAATGTAATGAATGGAGTGCACGCAATTTTTGTGATATTAGTTAACTTACATTTTTATAACGATTAACTCACTGGTTGCGAATTCGTTAAGACTGCAATTGAAAGTTTAATGCCAACTTTTTTAACATGCCCTTGAACATTTTCTGCTTATGTCAATAATTGGATGGAGTGATGACCCCCAAAAACAACAACCGTAAAACTCTTTCCTCACTCTTTGTATAAGTATAAGAGCTGAGAGCAATATGTTATTTGAATTTTCTTTTTCTTTCTCTTTAGTTTGACATAGCAACAAATTTCATTCAAGAAAAGATTTTAGAAACGAACTTGAGCCAATTCTTAGTCACTAAGTCTCCATGGGAACAACAAACAACATTTAAGGGCAAAAAAGCAAGAATCAAATAATGGAAAGAAATAGTTTTTTTTATATCAGTTATGCCTCAGCCCACTAAGATGTTTTTGTACTGACTGACACGTTAGTCTTGACAAAAGTCATTTGATAACTTTTGTAGTTTTTAATGCTTTTAATTTGTAATACAAGATTCTCAGTTCCCACTCATGGTCCTTGTTTTATTGCTGATTTTAGACTAAGAGAAAAATCACTTGGCTCGAATTGTGCATAAAACTGCATGGTGTGGCTCCAAAGTAATGGCAATTTAACACTAGGTAATAAATGAAATGAATAGAAATATTAATCCAATGCTGTGGGTCAGTAGGTAGGGAAGTGAGTGACAAGAAATGGCTGTGAGCAGGCTTTGCAGCCGGATGTAGTAAGGTATGTTGGCTATGCCAGCCGAATGAGTTATCGCATTGTGCTGTTCTATAAATGAATCGTTCGGGTATTGCCGTACAGGCACCTCACACTACCAGCTAAATTTTTCTATATATGCATGAACAATTGTAAAAAGATTAACTTTTTAAAAATGTATTATGATGGTATGACTGAATTGATAACTGAATTTTACTTAATGTGATGTATAACTAGTTCTGTTTTTGTGTACGAAAAAGTTTTGAAGATTTAATTATTTCACAATATTATCATAGTATAGCATCTGCTCTCAATTCTCTTGGGCCTGACTTTTCTTTCATATTTTAAAATTCTTGTTGAAAGAGTTTCTTCCAGTTTAATGTATGGCACACTAATTTCTTGATCATGCAGTTGTTAGCATTTCAAAGATTGTAAAAGACGGGTGAAACATTGCCAATTATTTTAAAACTTACCTCTTTGGACCTCAAACTGAATTTGATCAGGATAGGACTATTTAACGATGTAGTGTGTATATGTGTATTGTATGAACAGTGAAAGAAGTGATAGGTAGTCACAGAAAACTTACACTGTCCAGGAATATTATTGCCAGCTTAATTTTTAAACAAGTTTCGAATCAGCTTTGATAAATGAATAGACAATGCATAGGCATTTTGACAACAGAATTATACACTTCTTCTTTCTTTTTTTTTTTTAGCAACGTTGCCAAATTTTGCAATGTTTGGTTCTGTCAGCTATTTTATTATTATTAGATTATTAAGAGTACATATGTGGAAAAGTAATTGTGAAAATGCCATTCTGGAATGAATTTTATCCTTTTAACATTATCTTAGACTTAAAGACATTTTTGTGTCATTTTGGATGCATCTTGACTCAATAAAATGACTCCTTTCTTTGAAAAAAAAGAAAAGAAAAAAGTTAGGATATGATTGATTTGTCAATCTAATTCAAAAACGAAAAATATAATATTCGCGGCCACACGTTTTAGTCTCTTAAGCCATTTTTATCTGGACTGATATTTGTTTTGGCGGCCAAGTCCATTTCAATATTGAATTTTGTTCTTCCGTGACAACCCTGCTACTGTGTGTCAAACACTTGCATAGGGTAACCAAGCAACGGACATTATATCTGTCCTTATTCCATCGCAATGGAGAATTTTTTATAATCAGTATGTCACTCTCTACAGTTGCATGATCCTACTTGAGATTTCTCCCCAAAACAAATGGCAACCGCTATAAGAAGTGTGCTCACAATTGCGGAAATAACCAAAAAATCACATTATTTGTCTATGGAGAGGGTGGCAACAGTGTAATTTTATTTCTATCTTCTCTCTCTCTCCAACACAAATAATCTTTGTTAAGGAGATGTTGATTGTTCTTCCCCACCAACAATATTGCCATGTACTTAAAATTCAGATATTTACTAGACCCGGTATTTTGTTTTAACTTTTTCCTTAAAATTTTGGGAAAGTGAAGTGAAAAATGTTTACCCTGCCAATCCATGATGAGCAAAAAAGAAGTAAATGAATGTTACAGTCCCTCAAATGCTCAAAAGCAAAAGAAAAGGAAAATGGTCGAGTAGTCGAGGAAACATAGATAAACACACAGCAGGATTATGTTTATATTACTACCACCACTATGACTTCTACTACTACCACTGAGACAATGACCGATACTATTGCTACCACGACTACTTATTTACTTGAACTATGAAGACAACTACTACTCTTACTGTTTCACACAATACCCAATGCTTATGTGGAAGTGGTGACCTAATGATAAAAACAAATGTCATGTAGATAGCCAGAGGACGTGTTACTGTTACTATCTTTTGTACAGGATGTGATAGATCCAGGGTGTCTGTCTAATTAACATTCAACAAACTCTAACGGCAAAGTGCTCTTGTCGATAAAACAAAGGCAATTTTATCAACTTTCAAGTAATAGATAAATACATCAAGATTTTTGCCCGATATCACTAATATATCTGCATTATTTTTTAAAAATTCCCCTTTGATCAAAATCTGATCACTGGTCATTTGTGTAGCACTTTGAAAAAACTGATAATTTAGAAAGTCATTGTGGTAGTCTGTATGCAAAAAAATGATAAGCTGCAAGTGTTAGTTATTTTTTGTTTAATATTAGACAGGAGCGTTGTTCATATATCTGATTTGTTTGTAAGTGGTATTGTAGTCGTAGTATGTCACTTATGTGATGAGTTGAAATTAATTGTAGCCATGTACTGTGGGTTCTGGTTAAGGTCAGCGTTGCGTGGGAGCATAAAAAGGCAATGGCTTAAACGGAATACAAAGAATAAAATGACATGTAAGAAAAGGGAGGAGTGAGAACAAAAATCAACCCCTAAAACCCATTGAGAATTGAGACAAATTGTGATAAGAAAAGTCAGCTTAAGTGGTACCCACTACAATCATGCCTAGTCTCAATATAATTTTATATTAATAGTAAAGAATTTGATGACTATTTTAGTGATCTCTTCTCCTGTCATTTAATTGGTAAAGTTCACTTTGACCATAATGATGGTAATATCAACGAATGGTTGTGATGGTACAAATGAGTCATTTGGAATTAAATGAGCAGTCAATAAATGTAAAACACATACTACATACTTTGTTTTTGAAATTATGATTTTTACACAATGATCTATTATTATGATACACCTACAGTTATTGTTTGATTTATTTTTTTTTGTGTTGTGCAGGCTCATCATTTCTTTAAATTGTTTTTTTTGTTGTTGTCTGAAGCTTGTATTAATATTATTTTTTTTCTTTCTTTCATGTGTTATTTCATATTCATTCTAAATAATTTGTTTCCTAGATGTTGGCATTTATTATTTTTATTATATAGATATTATTAAATTTGTCATCCTGCCGTTTTGGTGTATATTTCTACTAAGTACGTACTCCCTTCAATGGAAAAAAAAGTGATGTGGGAAGATGACTATTGAAACGTAAAAGTTATTTCCACAATCTTGAAGATCAAAGTTAGGTTATTTATATATATAGAAACAGTTTGCTCTTATCTTTGAATCTTTCAACATTTCATTGGATTACTTTTTCAATCTGTGGTTCTTGCTTTTTGGAAATAATTATTTTTTTCTCCCTTATTGATTTGAAAGTTGAATTTATACTATTTCATATTTCAAACTCTACCACTACTAATAATCATTCTGTGATTTTAAAATTGTTTAGAAGGAGATTAGCCTTCACTCTGGTTTAAATACTTTTTAGAAAGATTGATATTTCCTTCTCTTTCAAATGTCTGTGACAGGATTGAATATAAATGATTATATCAATATAGTATTATAGTTATAGCCCCGTCTTATTGTCAGTGAAAAAAGTGAAGATATTTAATAATAGTGATAATAATTTTGACAAATTATCCCACCCAATATTCCTTTAAAGTCTCATATTTTGAGAAATAAAAAAAGATGTTATGATCTTTTCAAGCTGGTGTTTTGACAAAGAGATGCCAATTTTTTGTTTATTTAATTCAAAGTTGCTGTGCAACATGAAAACTTAGGTACCTCCTGTAGTTTTGGCAAGGGTGTGACGAAGTGTATTATACTATTCATATGGAACAAACCGTTGTGGCTGGCCAGTCAGCGTAGAGGGAGTATTGATCCCGTGATTCATGCGGCAATCGTTTACGTTTCGTATAGATACAGACTCAAGGGTATGAGGAGAGATGGATTGGGGACAGTGGTGATAGGACTTGCCTTTTTAAAAATAAATCTTATTTGGTGCACCTTTACTTATGATTTTCAATTCTGATGATATAATATTTGTACATATATAGACAAATGATGTATGTATAGATATACCTGCTATTGTACACATGTACACACAATGGAACGATCAGTCCTGACTGATAATACACTTTTATCATTGCTTTCTTTCCTTTGACAAATCATCATTAATATTATTTTTAGTTATTATTATTGTTCATTATTATTATTATTATTATTATTATTATTATTATTATTATTATTATTACTATTACTATTATTACTACTACTAGAAATTATTTTTAGTATTACTAGATATTATTATTATTTTTATTTTTTTTTTAAATTTAATTTATATATCTATATATTTTTTTTAATGTTTTTTTTTTCATATTAATATTCTTTGTTGATATATATATGTACATTTTTTGTTTGTTTTCCAATTGAAACTGTTCATAATATTGATAATATTATTGTGTCATCATCATTAACATTGTCATTATCATCATCATCACCATCATTGTCACAAAGATTATCATCCTCATCTTCATCCTCATCCATGATTGTGTCATTCTCAAGGCACAAGAACTGGTGTCTATAATAATGTACATTTGGATTGTCCTTGCCATGATCAATGTTCTATACTTCTTGACCACGTCTACTGTTTCGACAAATACAATGCAAAGAATCTATTCTTGTCAGATGTCAAGTTTTTCTTGTCTGAAATTTCCACCACCCTTCCCCCTCACCTGTACCCTTTTTGACAGGGGATCTTTTATAATGTAATATGATAGTGTGATGGCATAGGAAGTGTTTTGTCATGGCGCCTTGGCAGAATGGTATGATAGGCTGCCAGCCTCGAGATTGTGAGATCCCGGGTTCGAATCCTGTTTGATATTCATGTTGCGTCCTTGGGGAAGACTTGACATATTATATTTTTTCCCTCACTCAACTCGGTTGTGAATGTGTAGCTACAGGCAGATAAAGATATTGTCAGTATGTTAGTGTTAGGTTAGTATGATGCAGCCGAACAGGCCAGTCTACTGTATGCTACCCAGGGGTTTTTTTTGTTTGTTATCTGTTCCTGTTAGATTCGTGATTAAACAGTGTAGGGACTAGCTCTGTGTCTGGCTGAGGATAGTGTACAAGGCAGAAGTCGTGGATGCGCAGATCTAGGTAAAAGGTATCCAGGTTTAGTGCAAGTCTGGGCCCCATTAGTACAGATACAGAGCTGGAAAATCTATGGATCAAGATTTTTAAGGCAAGCAGGGGATTAGCCCACAGTGCACCCAGGGAGTTGAGAAGGATATTCAATGACACAGCCTGCTTGGGGATAAACCATGTAAAGTCTGTGCACTTATACTTATTCGGGGATACAGACTGTATAAACCCATCTTGATCTTTTGTTGGCTTACACATTCCTCCTGGGGCTACATGATATTGGGGTAATGTAACAGTGCCAGTTAGAGACAAGAACAGAAAATTGAAAAGAAGATTTTCGTCGACCGGGGGAATCGAACCCATGCCTGCCACGGCAACTCAGCCTCGCCGTGAACAGGAAACAAGCCCACTTCGGTCGCTTATCGGTTGCGACGCCAATCTCGTTATGGGCCACCTGGAGAATAGTATAGGTTCCAGGCTAGTTTCCACGATCCCCACCCTAAGTTCTCCAGGCGTTACATTGATGACTGCATAGGGGTTACTTCCATGTGCCGTATGTGCCGTTCGGATCTGGATGAGTTTATTGCGTCCATGAACTCCTTCCACCCAACGATCCATTTTACCCAAACCCTATCCACCTCTATGTCGTCTTCCTCGACATTATCATTAAGGCATCTCTGACCCATACGGGCATCACCACCACGGTGAACTTCAAACCAACCGATAGCCATATCTCCTTTGTCAATCTTCGCACCCCGCCAAGTGTAAAGATTTAATTCCATTTCCCCAAGATTCGTTTACGCTGACTCTACTGTGACGACGGTGATTTTATCATCCAGCGAGATCACTTGCTGACTTGCTGGACTTTTTCCGAGCACGCCAGTACCCCGGACACGTACTCTATATGCCTATTTCCATGCCCGTATTTTCTAGGACCGTTTTGAAACAATTGTGAAACATGGTCGTAAGTCGTCCGTAGTTTCTATTTCCATGTCCTTATTTTAGCAACGTAACCCATCCTTTCAGTGTTCATCAAAACAATGCAGGTACCGTGAGAGCGAAATGGTTTCCACAAAGCAGTTGTTGTTAATTCATTCTATGAATGAAAACATTTCCTCCAGATGTTGTTTTGAAAATCAACAACCTTTATGTTGATAAAGAGTAGCATCATAAAGGGCAGGGTTGGTCCTGGCTAGCTGTATTAACTTCTCGTATACCCTATTTTAAAATTTCTTTGTTGACATTACAACTGATTAGATGTTGTTTATCAAGTAAATTGGACAACATTGATACACCATGAGGTTCATACATTTTACCAGTAAACACTTTGCTGTTACCCTAGTGGTTACAACTGATTAGATTATATAAATAATTTTCTGTGATCAGCTCGAGACTACCAGAGTGGTCTATTTTGGGAACCTCGGATCAGCTGCACTTCAAATTTGTGAAATAATTGATTGCATCACGACTATTTTTAGTATCAACACGAGGTGAGATGCAAACAACATCTGCCGAAGATTGACGAAATTCCCCAAATGATGCATTCGGTTCCAAAACAAGGGTGGCAAACCGACAAATATCGCTACCCCATCTGATTTTTTAAAACTACGGTCGTAAAACGGTTTTAAAACTGATGGCTTTTACGGACACGGAAAGGGTTGTAAAGAAAACCTATGGGAGCAAGTTTTGAAACCAAAATATGGGTGAAATACGTCTCAAAACGAAAGGCAAAAATACGGTCATGGAAAGAGACCTTAAAGGCCGTATCGAAAATGGTCTGAGTTACACGGGAATCCATTAGAACCCCACGTAACTAGAACCGACCCAAATCTCGTTCAGATCGCCCCATCTTGGTTCTGACTAGCCACCCCCACACCAATAAAGTAAACCATATTTTACTTTAAAAATTTGCCATCCTGCAGGGTGACGATGAGACCAGAGCAGTATTTTCCACGCCCTCGTTGATTGCATACCATCGTGATCGCAATCTTAGAGACCTTTTGGTTCGCAGCCAGATGAAAACGGAGACCGACCCTGACATGGTCATCGCATTCCCGTGCAATCGTCCCAGGTCCTTGACGTGTCCTTACTTGAATGACCACCGTACCATAATTTCTTTCCCTGATAAGGAATGGCCCATCCAACATCCCTTTACATGCACGAACCGGAATTTGATATACGCCGTCCGGTGTTAGAGATGCCATAATATGGTTTACATTGGCGGAACTGGTAAAAGACTGGGATACCATTTTACCCAGCTCTTACGCATGATACTCAATGAC
Organism: Dirona albolineata; assembly: GCA_031763155.1. Lineage (NCBI taxonomy): Eukaryota > Metazoa > Mollusca > Gastropoda > Nudibranchia > Dironidae > Dirona > Dirona albolineata. The sequence continues at coordinate 314 of JARFNW010140239.1, read as the reverse complement.
GAGGACAAGCTCAGACCATCGGCCATTGGGGTATGGAGGACGTCGAGGTGTCCGTCCTCTAATTTTGTTATACCACCAATAACTATAACAGCCGACGTATCTTATGAAGCTCACTTTATCTCCACTCTAGAGGTCTCAATACCCGCCTTGACCCCGTATCAACCACCCCACCCTTTACCTCTCTCTCCATCCGTATCCACCACCATCTATTTATTTCTTCGTTCTATCTTCCGATCACGCTCTCTCTCTCGCTCTCTCTCTCTCTCTCTCTCTCTCTCTCTCTCTCTCTCTCTCTCTCTCTCTCTCTCTCTCTC
>JARFNW010140228.1:0-10427 GCA_031763155.1 Dirona albolineata | reverse complement strand
TGTCTGGCCGAGGACAGTGTACAAGGCAGAAGGCATCAATGCACAGACCCAGGTAAAACGTATCCAGGTTAAGTGCAAGTCTGTGCCCCACTGGGTACACATGGTCTGATACAGAGGGGGAAATTCTATGGATCAAGATTTTTAAGGCAAGCGGGGGATCAGCCCACTGTGCCAATAAACCTTGTTTGGTACAAAAAGCAATACAGTGTTCAATATTACTCATATCAGTGGACCAGTCAACATGATTTTGTAGCCTCAGGTGTTCAACCAACAGCCATAGAAACTGTGATCATTTTACCAAGGAGGCAAAAATAACGTTATTAACTATTAACAGGATTCAAACCTGCGCGTGAAAATCACAATGGATTTCTAGTCCATCGCCTTAACCACTCAGCCAAGAAAAACAAAAACAAAAATAAACCCCATAGAAGCTTACATGCCAAATTTTTCATTGTTTTGACTTTTGCTGGTTGGATAATGACAACTCAATGAGAGGCACAAGTTTTTGAACAGACTATAATTACATCAAATGGCTATTACTATTACAGTAAACACCTGTTTTCAGCTGATGTTCGCCTACTGCCACGTAATAGTTGAAGTTTCATCCTGGTTGCTTCCACTAATTCAGACATCTCTATTTGTTTCTTTTTCAACTCTTTGATGTCGGATATCAAGGAGAAATTCAAGGTTCTGTATTCCTTCATGAACTCATTAACACCTAAGAAGAGAGAAAAAAATGCTGCTCATTTTTACATAAAATTTAACATAAAAATGAACTTATCTTACCTGTCATTGGAAAACTTGTAGAGTATATTCTATTTCATTAGCATTCATTTGAGAAAATATATATCATAAATCTAACGAATTTGCTAGAGGGAGGTTTAAAGTCAAGTAATTCATACCATGAATTATAGTTGCCGAGATATCTTTTAGGCAAAGATTGCGTCAACAATAAGTAACAGCTTTCTAATATTGTTTGGACATCGGTGGCCGAGTCGTGAACATATCTAAAATGGTTGGAGTTGTTAAGCAACATTTATCGTGGCTATTGAATGGATGGGTGACCGTCTGGGATCTAAAATCGTCACGACAATATTTATACATAATGAAATATATTGGCCCACCGGCGCTTGTGCCCTGCTTACCTCGTCCTACCAGATATGGACGTTAAATCTGATGTCCCCTTGATTGTAAGCAGAGTTGTCCTGGTCCAAAAATTACATTTGCACCTAACAAGCCGCTTGGGGTGTACTAAGTGTTGAGTGCTTTCCCAGAGCAAATGTAAAGTGCGTAAACATGGTGATGATCGTGAATAAGCACAATATAAATGTACATTTACATTTACTCCCAGTTTGTCTGGAGAATGCTGAATGGCCGGTACAATTTATTGACCAGGGGCCGTATACACAGACCATACGTTAACTGTTAGCATATTTTGGCACTCTCATATTGGATTGAATTCTACTGACAACCTACGTGATTACAGTGATTCTCAGCCAGCACAAAGGTCTTAACAGTTAACGTATGGTTTGTGAATACAGCCCCAGCAGTGAAGGGGATAAGCAGCCAGCGTGTTTGCCCATCAGCCATAAAGCTGGTGGCGCAGTGGTTAAGTCACTCGCCTGTGGTTCAAAGGCAGCCGGTTCGAATGTTTTCTCAGATTTTTCATATAGTACACAAAAGTCTTGTAATAGTGGAGTCACATACCTTTCAGGTACGCATCTTTTAACACCACATTCGTATTCGATTGAGCAGAATCATCTGGAGTCTATATGAAATGACAACAAAATAAAAATAAGGTGACGATGTAAAAAAACCAACCCATCTAAAACCTTATTTACATCTCTGGAGGTATGAAGTAAAGGTATGCAAACTTTTTATTTCATCTATAATATCTAAAACTAAAACAAAGAGGCTTGGCAAAGTCTTGTTAAAGTGGGTAACTTGAATTTCACAAAAGTGATTTAATAACACTGATAACAATAATAATAACAATAAAAATAATAATGACAATAGTAAAAATTATAATAGTAACAATGCTAATAACAATAATAACAACAACAATAATAACAACCATAACTTTTTAAACATTTCCTGGTTAATCTTACTTACTTACTTCATCAACCTCAGTTGAATGTGCATGACCTCTTTCTTCCAAATTTCTCTGTCATTAATTGATGTAGGCAACACTTCTCTGGTGAGTCTGGTGTCTTTCTCTAGCTGATCTAGATATGTTGTTAGCAATGGCCTACCTCTTGATCTCTTTCAATGTTTCGGTTCCTATAGAATTTCTTTGTTAATTATTTTTTCTTTGCTTCTAAGGCAGTCACCACTAAATTTTAATCTATTTATTGCTATTGTTGTTGTTATTTCTGGGAGTCTACTGTATTATATATTATTGTAAATGTGATCTTGCCACGATATATTTTTTATTTCTCTGAGCATTTTTTTTGTGTGTACTGTCTAGTTTTTTCTTTAGGGTCTCGGTTAGCGTCCATGTACTAGATCCATATATAGGGAAACTGATTCTATTGTTTCTCTGAAGAATTCTATTTTAATTTTATTGTCTAAAGTTGATTTCCAAATTACAGTAAGTTTGTGAAGTGATGTCCATGCTTTTGCTATCCTGATATTTATATATTTGTTACAAGATGCTATCCACGAATCAAGATATAAAAAGTCATCTGCTTGTTTTAGATTATTACCATCATCCGACTTTAGATCTTTCTTTTTTATTAAAGAGCAGGTAGTCGGTTTTAGTTTTATGTATGAGCAGTCAAATAGTGTTTGCAACCTTTTCAACTTGATTCAGTAGCAACTGGGCTTGTTCTAATGTCTTTGAGAGCAGAGCTATGTTGTCAGCTAAATCTGTGTTGGTGAGTTTTGTTGCTGGGCGTCTTCTGCTACTTTGCAGTTGGATTGTGAGGCCCGTTTCTTTTTCATTTGCAGTTGCTATCCTCATGGCATAGTCTAGTGCTATGATGAACAGATACGGTGCGAGTGTGTCTCCTTGCAAGACACCTGCTACAAAATGCACAAATATCACGAGACTAGTTTCAGGAGAAGTTGTGACCCCTGAAAATCTTTTTTTTAGCAACAGAAAGATGATTATGACCCCCTGGATAATCAGTTTTCTACAAAATGAAAATGTGCGTTATTATACTTACTAATCCAGATATTGCAGCTCTTTTGAAAAAGTCATTCATCAGTTCTTTTTCTTGCTCTAAGGCTATCACCTTTGCTGGAAATTCAAGATCGTCCAATTCTTGCTTACGGGCTTGTAGCTGAAACATAACAAAACTGTCAGTTGCATTGCATTTGCAGACAAGAAACTCATTTGAACAAAGGTACTTTTCATGTACATGAGACCAACTCCTTTCATTAAATACATTATAATAATCTTCAGGGCATATCTTTCTTTCTATTTCTTTTTTTTACATTTAACATAGATCCTTACTTAATCCATTTTCTAAAAAAATTCATGGGATCAGCCAAATTGCAAAGCAAAGCAGCAATAGGTGAAAACCGTTTGCTTGGGCTTTCCATTCCTCAGAGATCGGTCTATTGTGAGTAAAAAGTAACAGCAACAAACAATTTTCCAATGGTGAATAAGGAATCTCATGATTATTATTCGGTACTTCCCGAACAGCAAAGTCAAGTTGCTGGGGAAATTATTCTAACGATCTTGCCCTACTCAAATGCTTGTTGTGACCCCCTTAGTATTTATTAATAGAAATCGATATGACCTACTTTGTTGGAAACGCAATATAGGCAGATGTAGCTGCACCTGTTTGTGATACTTGTTTGTTATCTGTGACTGGCCGAGGACAGTGTACAAGGCAGAAATCATCGATGCGCAAACCTAGCTAAAACGTATCCGGGTTAAGTGCAAGTCTGCGCCCCACTAATACAAATACACATGGCCTGATACAGAGCAGGAAAATCTATGGATCAAGATTTTAAAGGCAAGCAGGGAATCAGCCCATTGTGCTGCTTATGATACTTAATAAATAAAATCAACATTTAAATTCAGCAGAATAATTTTTTGCAACGTTTTTGCGAAGATGCACTTCGACCAAGCATAATTATGTTATCATTTTTCATATTGGGGGTGGGGTAAAATGATTTTGTTTACATTCACAGCTTCTGGCAGCGCTCATTCCATTGTCTCCTTTCAATATTTATGAATACAACATAATACATGTGTTAGTAGGTATTGATTCCTTTTAAAAGTCATTGCATTTCAAGGAATACAAAAACCATACAAACGCCGCAGAGCCAGGCATTCACCCATCCATTAACTAGCCATGATAAATGTTGCTTGACAACTCGAACCGTCGATTTGTATTCATTATTCGACTACCTACAATGTATAGTGTTGTAAGAAATGAGGAGAAAAAGCACACAAACCTCTTCCTCCAGTTCCTTCTCTTTGCCATCCAATGTGACATCATCTTTGTGTACAGCTTTAGACTGAAAGCTCACTTCAGCAATGGTAGCATTGCCCTTCCCTTCCACTCTGAAGAATGATCATTGAAAACAGCTCACAACACTAATATATGCTAATATTATGTAGTTTATAGTTTGTTGGGAAAATTCCCGGTTTTTATAATCAAGCAAATCAAGTAAATACAAGTGATAGGGCCAAAATTGTAATATTACTAACCCATTGTGTTGAGTATCTATACGTTTCTTTCATTTCGAGGAATTTAATGTTAAACTGTGATTATTTTGGTCTTTTATTTTGGCAACATACTACAGTGCACACTTCCTACTAAAAGATTTCATCCATCTAGAGTCAGCATTAAAACAATGCCAATGATTGTGAATCTTAAAGAATTTTTGTCGCCGGAAGCTTGAATATCTACGTCATCTCAATTATCTCAATTGAACAGCTGGCTGCAAATAGAGAAATTCAAGGTTTATAGCAGTGCAGACCTGGTAGACTCATCAAATGCCTGTCTTATATTCCTGCTCCGTACAGCTGCATGTATGACAAGACTGAGATACACAACAAACAAATTACACAATTAATCATTGGGATTATCAAATACGCAGAAAAAATATCAAAACTGCAACAACAACAAAACAATCAAAAAAAGAGAGAGAGGTTTTTCCTTTATCTAAAAAAAATTAAGTCATGCCAATTGCCACTTGTGTTTCACTTGGCGACCACTTGTCAAATGCGATTTTGTTACTATAAATCAATTATTGGAACAGAAGTATGCAACGCTAAAATGCCAGAAGTATCAGACAGCCCCAGAGACCAGTGATCACATCGTCCTCCACTGTCCAGTAACAAGACTTGCAGGCGGCTATGAAACAATTCTTAAGGCAGAAGAAGAATTCCAAAACTGGGTTGATGATATTAATTTGGAGGTGTAGCCATACGCTACTACTACTACCGGCTCTCTTCATACAACAAACAGTTTGATTACGGGTGGATTGTGAATCAAAGATAGTGTGAGCTGGACCGGCGCCACCAAAGAACAAACATTAGCAGAAGCGACAATTGACGATAACAGTGGTACAACTTTCGCCACCATAGAACAAACATTAGCAGAAGCGACAGGTGACGACAACAGTGGTACCTACAACTTTCGCCACCACAGAACAAACATTAGCAGAAGCGACAGTTGACGATAACAGTGATACAACTTTCGCCACCATAGAACAAACATTAGCAGAAGCGACAGTTGACGATAACAGTGATACAACTTTCGCCACCACAGAACAAACATTAGCAGAAGCGACAGTTGACGATAACAGTGATACAACTTTCGCACCACCACAAAATGCCACAAAAAAACATATACAAATCGTGCAGTGGACACTGTCGCCTTAGCAAATGGACCCTATGGTCACTCCTGTGTATTCTCTATTCTGTGGGCGCCACCGCTTGGAACTTCCCGTCTTTACGTAATGTAAAATCATCTCGAGCTTTAAGATCTATAGAGCAGGTGTTTATCCCGGTTTCCGAAGCGTGAAGCTGACAGAGTGACGATGCAATGCGTCACCCTTCTTGATAAGACGCGGGTCCATCGCAGATTACCTTCCCAGCTGTGAGCTGGTACCCATTTTTACATCTGGGTCGAGTGAGGCAATTGGAGTTAAGTTTCTTGCCAAGAAAAACAACGAAGTGACTGGGATAGGATTCGAACCCACGGCCTTCGCCATGAGATTCCTCTGTCCTAACCACTATGCCACGTCACCTCCATTGCGTAAAGAAATGAGTTAAAAACAAAAGAAACAAATTCAAAAACCAACCAAAGAGACAAAAGCGAATAGTACAGACTGATACTTACCACACAGTGAGAAAGGCTTCTGATTGATACGATAGGTCTTGTAGCAATTGTTGAAGTAGAATGAAGACGTAGAGAAATCATTCCCTTCTTATAGGTCACAATCCACACCCAATTGTCAAACCGTGAAAACTAACAACAACAAACCAGGGATTGTCAGGTATCATCAGTAATGATTTCCAATTAGAATGGTGACGCTTTTATGTCACGAGTGATTTCAAGAATAACACGCAGACTTCCTCTTTCCGTCCCAGCTGTTACTTCGACGCAATGGGTGACACCGCCATTGAAAGCAGAAATGATATTAAAGATAATGATCGCATAAACAAAGTATAATCAGCAACACGTTTGAGACAGTGGGCTGTTCACATGTTTGTCGTAAATTCTTAACATACATCCCAGGCGCAGTGTTCAGTCTTTCAGAGGTTAGCCGGGGAGCTTGTATATGTGTGTATTGTTTTTTTATTTTATAGTCGAGCAAAAGTCAAATCCTTTCGAGCCTTGAGGATCATAGAGCCTATGCGTATCCCGGTTTCCGCAGCGTGAAGCAGACAGAGTGACAATATATCCCTTCTGGACAGGACGCTGATGGGCCCCTTGGTGACAATCGCCATTTTTAAAAGGCTGACACAAAATGGCGTAGGTAGTGACGCTTTATTATATAAATAGAAATGATATTTAAAACAAAGATTGCATGAATAAACTATAGTGGCGGGACGGAACACCGGACGGGACAGGGCACCGGACAACTCGGCACTAGCACCTTGGTTTGGTTCGTCAGACAGGGGTGATTAATAATTCTAACCAAAATGTAAAAACAAATGTCTGACGAACCAAACCAAGCTGCTAGTGCTTAGTTGTCCGGTGTCCTGTCCCGTCCGGAGTCCCGTCCCTCCACTATATGAACTGAGGTAAGGGAGCTACCTGGATCAGTGGCCCGACGGATTGGTGAAAACCGTTTGCTTGGGTTTTCCATTTCCCCGAGGTCGTTCTATTGTGAGTAAAAAGGACCGTGACAAACAACTTTCCAATGGTGAATAAGGAATCTCATGATTTTTTTCGGTTCTTCCCGAATAGCAAGGTCAAGTTGCTGGGGAAAACCTTCTGACAATCTTGTCCTATAAAAACACAGAGGTGACTGACAAAATTTGTTTCTTCGTTATCACAACAGTACTGATTCACACATGAACTTTTAGAGTGTGTTAAATATCTGTTTGTGTTGCCAATCGTTGAAGCTAATATCGTACTCTGTATTTTCACGCATGTCAATATATCTTCGGCAGGCTGTTATTATATACTGTGTTTGCTGTATTACGTTGCGTTGCAGAAGACAAAGAAAGGGAGCTGGGTGCAATAATTTAGTGATCCGTTGCTCTCTCGATCCATGGAATTTCCAGCTCTGTGTTTATCCATGCGTGATGGTTGAGATACATGTTTGTTTGCTGGACCTTTTTCGTATCCTGACGTGTGGGCACTGAATAAGGCTCGGTGAGGAGCAGTTGTCCTCAAGGCTGCAGCTTTAAAAGGTTTTGATATCAACGTCTATTTGTCTAACATCGTATCCTTCCATTTGTTTTAAATGCTTAACATCGTTGTCCCCTCCACATTCACTCTTCGCTCACGCGAGGTCACCATTTTCACAAAGATAATCAGGTATCTCAATCTTAGTTGTTATTGTCTCCCATTTTCCAAACCAGACAACTCTTGACACCAATTTGGCAATCTGGCCTTTTGCCATTACGAGATTGCTTCCCTTTAGACCTCAGGAAAATTTAATATAATGGTAAAACTCAGACTAAGTGAAAACGGTTTCCTTGTATTTTATAAAAGGTCCTTTTATTTTGAGTAGAAATGCCAAGGGTTTTGAATATTGAAAAGTTTTCATGTGTAAGTCAGTGACACCCTGCCATATCTTTAAAAATTCCCAACACTTCCACGGCAATCATGTTGAGATTCAGGGTAATTTTAAACGGACAATGTTCTTTTAAATATGCACAGATTATGAGATGAACTCCACACTACCAAAGAAATAATAAGTCCTTAGGACTCTTGATGCCTATCGAACCGGAGCTTATACCGGTTTTCATGTGGTGAAGCGGGGAGGGTGACAATAACCTGACCAAAAAAATTCAAATCAATATAATATAATATAACTTAAACGAAACAGGTCAAAGTCAAGAGAATAAAACAACATTAAAAGGAAAGAGAGCTGGGACAACAATTAGCCCAGATATCGTGTGTCGCACAGTCCGTGTAGATTTCCCCCTGGAGACCCGGAGTCATCTTCCTGATGTCTGACTTGAGAGTTGGGAAAAGATGGATACAGCTATAAGAAAGCGTGTCAATATTTAGAAAATATTTAAACGAAGTATTGTTTAAAAAAAAAATAAAACCAACCTCTTCTTCTTCCATTGCGTGGCCGCCGTCAAAAGGACGTAGTATGTAATGTCATGACACAGTATTCATTCACAACTTAGTTGAGTAAGGTAAAATTTGCAAAGCGTCTTTCCCAAGGGATCATCAACATCTGTAGCTACAGCCAGGATTTGAAGTCGAAACCTCTCAATCTCGAGTCAAGTAGCATAACCATTTAGCCACCAATGTCATTATACAACCAACTCCATAATATCATGAAATAAAATGTTCGACTTCCGACTCATTTTGACTGACTGCAAAACATGTTATAGGTGGAGGGTTCCCACAACCTGGGGCAGTGCAGACACTGTCTATTGGGAGGAGGACTGTTTGACAGAATGATTGTACACAATGTTATACTATCATCATCAACACAATGGGCAGACCGAAACAAATTAAATTGGGAAGTCCTAAAATAGACACATGAGCGTGCGCAGAATTATAGTATTGAACGGAAATCGTAGCAAGCGTTTTATTTCCATAGCAACTATTATAAAAGCAGATTGGCGGTAATGTAAACTCTCTTGCATCAATGAGATGACTGGGCGGAAGGAAGAAAACAGGGTGGGCAAAATAATGAGTGTCAGAGTAAAATTTGTGATTTTTGGATTGTCTTTTCTCCATGTATGAAAAAGATGACATTGTACAACCAAGAAATTTAGCCACGTTTTGGACATCAAAGGTGTAATACGTATCTAATTTATCACTTCTCTAATTACATCTGACGGCCAAAAGAAACAAGAACAATATATTTTTTTAAACCGACATTTAATAGCGAGGCCTGTAAAAGTCCTGTCATCTTATACTCATTTCTACACCTCGGTCGAGTGAAGCAATCGGAGTAAAATGTCGCGCCCAAGGACACAAGCGCAATGTTGAAAGCCGAGCTCGAACCCACACCTGTTGCGTGGACAAGGTGTAAGTAATGTCCTAACCTGTAAGGCATGGCACCTTACATGATGAAATATAATTCAAACCATAATCTTTCCAAGACAATTATCCGAGATTTCGTGTGACAACTGGTTCTTCTTCACTCCCCAATCCCCAACATCCGATCCTAAAATACTAGCTTCAGCTTATCCCCCTACCCCCAAAATCCCACAACACCACTTCTATCGACCTTCCATGCACCACCTCCCAAATCCTATACTACTAACTACCAGCTTCAAGCCAGCCACATCTCCTTTTCTTTCCCACAAAACCAGCTAAAGGCTATACACGTTCCCGTGTCTGGCCTGATGAGTTTTCTATTGTTGTTGACACAAGTTACCTTGGTAACTACTTCTACTGTGCTAGTCAAAACAGAAGGTCACGAGAGATTGTTGGTTTGATAAAAGAGCAGATTATGTCGACACAAAAACAAATAGGACGTAGCCAATCAGATTGGAAAGTATAAAAATAGGCAACCTTGCGCGTGTGCGGAATACTATGAGATCGTTTCCGGAAACCCAAAGTTAAACTTCCATTGCTCGGGTATTAGTAAGTGCAAGACTTTTAGAGAAATTATTTTGTACGTCTAAAATCAACAATAAAACAATGACAATATTTATTAAAATTGCGTGTTCCTGGAAGCTAAGATTCTATACCATCAGCATCACACTAATAGAAAGGAGGAAGTCACGAGCGTCCTTCAAAACAACAGGTAATATATATAGAAAGTACAACCCCCCCTCCCCCCAACAAAAAACAAAAAACAAAAACAAAAAAGAA
>JARFNW010140206.1:0-10428 GCA_031763155.1 Dirona albolineata | reverse complement strand
CTAGAGTAAATCATCTTGCTTGCCCAGAGATGGAGGAGAGACAGCAGAGTTGATGGTGTCTTTAATTACAGATCAAGCTGGGCCCAACCCAAGTAAAGTAAAGCAACTAGAGTAAATCATCTTGCTTGCCCAGAGATGGAGGAGAGACAGCAGAGTTGATGGTGTCTTTAATTACAGATCAAGTTGGGCCCAACCCAAGTAAAGCAACTAGAGTAAATTATCTTGCTTGTCCAGAGATGGAGGAGAGACAGCAGAGTTGATGGTGTTTTCAATTACAAATCAAGCTGGGCCCAACCCAAGAGGTACAAAGATGAAACAGGACTTTTAAAAAAAGAAAAAAACCCAAACTGCACAGATATTTCATGATCATTGAAAACAAGGTTACATTTACAAAGGAAAAAAGAAAAATTAAATGCTGTGTTGAATTCTTCATTATACATCTCCATTATTTTATTTGACATTGGTATCCTATCAATATTATAATCATCATAAGAGAAAACAGCATTAATACAACATATTCCATTCACCATGAAAATCGCTAACTTTTCGTTTTCAAACGTTCGTCCCTCTGTTTAAAGTTGATAGGTCCTGTATATTTTATCTCTTTGCCAAAATTCTCATCTACGTCTAAAGAATCTTTCCTCTTGAAAAAGTCGTCCTTGTCCAAGGGTCGAATGATCTGCCCCAGCTTGGTCACCACCTCCGGCTTGACTAAAATCTTGTGGGCCATTTCACGTACAAATCCACGGGACACTGGCTGACGGATAGCTGATGCATATTGGTCTGCACTGACATAAGGGAAGGGTACTCGCTTTGGCTGTTAGAGAGAGAAGACAAAAAAGAAAAAGACATTGAATTCTCAAATTTTTTTGTAAAAATCATATTACTATTGCAGTTAATATCTGATCAATCCATCAAGATGGAGAGCTGACTGTAACAATAAAAAAACAAACACTGGTAGCATTGTCCAGCGACGTGACAGAGGGAAATATTCATAGCTTTCTATAACTTTTTGTTGAACAATACAGAACAAATGAGGCAAAATCAGTAACAATTATTCAAAAAGTAAAAGGGATGATAGTTATTCCGGCAAACCAAGAGATGTAGGATCTGTTGATTCATAGATTAGTTTATATATGCATCCTGAAAGGTTTGTGTTGATATTCATGATAACATACAGCAATGTGTTTTTTATGGAGTCAATCAGATGATGATTCTAATGGATAAATTTCAACCAAGACCCAAAATATTATCTAACCTTTTCTTAGTTTTGTTGTGTACTCAATTTTTTCTCTCTCCAAAAATATAAATTGTGTATATATACCAAAAAATAAAATCATAAAAATGGCACAAAACGTTATGCACATATTTATAAATAATTTTTCTTTTCAATGAAATTACCAAATGTAATCCATCTTGATTTGAAAACTTTTGAGTTACTGTATGTTGATTTTTAAAAACAAATTGGGTAAAAATTGGTCAGTATACAGGGTTGTTGGTGTTAAAAATACCTCAGTCTCAAGTTAGCTAACTATCATTTAGTAGGAAGATGCTGAAAATGATTTGTGATCGAAAAGACTGTCAACAGCATGACAAGGGTTTCAACTTCCAATTTCATTACCAGTTTGCAAGGTGAAATGAATGAAAGCATTCCACAGTATCCCATTGCAAATTTCCTTGTCAGTACCAGGCCGCAATAGCTACACATCTATCATTTTATCTATGCAAAAACCATGTTTTTTACATCTCTTGTTAGCCTAAGTAATCATGGGACAGACAGACAGATTTACAGAAAATTTCAAACAGAACATATACACTCGATTGACAATAGAGCCTTACTTAGTAGGATACATACCTGAAACTGACGGATAGCTTCGTCCCGTTTTGGATTTAACCACAGATTTGGTTGCTTGTCTTCCACCAGTTTCTCCTTGGGCTGGAACCTGGAATAAAATTGTTATGGAGATACATCATTGGAATTCAACAAACACTTTGTTGGAAAATAAATAAATAATACATTTCTTTTTTTAAAAACCAAGTGAGTTAATAATTTGAATTAGTTTGTGAAATTCACAAACAATAACCACATTTTGAAAAAGACCCCCAAAGTACTTGAAATGAATATACATATATATGTCACACCCAAATTTATTATGAATAAACATCCATCCCCTGGACAAGAAGAAGGCTTTAGTCCAAAATAAAATTTTCCACAGCACATAGAATTATGCTGACCTTTTAGCAAACGCACCAAATAAAAAAATAAAAAGTAAGCACTCACTTCCTCCTCCTCCGTTGCTCCCTCCTTTCCTTCCTCTCCTCCATCTGTTTGTAATCAGGCCCACTCCAGCTGCCCCAGCCTGGTAGCTTGGTATTCTCCTCCTTGGGCTTCTTCTTCTCCTCCTCCTCCGCCTTGTCCCGGGCAAACTGCTCCACTACGTCCTCATCCTCAAACAGTTCCTCCATCGTTACCGCCAACCCTTCGTCATCCCCTTCCTCTCTTTCCGTCCTGTCCTTTTCCTCATCCATTTTCTCCAAATCTGAAGGCTTGAGTGTGATTTCTTCAACTGCGTCTGCCTGCTTTCCCTTTCCACCCTTCTTCGGACTTTCTTGACCGCCATTTTTCCCAACTGACATCTGCTTTGTTGGGGATATCGAGCTTGCGCTGTCTTGCTGCATGATTTTTTGCTTTTTTGCAGGGGTCTTGTTTACAGTTTCACTAAGATCTTCAACGCCCTCAACTTTCGTTTTTTTCTTTTTGGGTGATTTACTCTTTGGAGATTCGTCAGCAGTTACAACAGTATTTTCACCATCTCTGTTGTCCGTATTACGCTGTGAGTCTGCCCGTGTCCTTTTCTTGGATGTAATAACTTTCACTGTACTTTTGTCTGCAGCTATCAAATCTTTTCCCTCTTCATGTTCCACATCTTCTGTGTCGGATAGTGTCATTGCGGCCTCTGTAGCGTCATCGTCATATGAATTTTCTGTTTCTTTATCTGTAAAAACGTATTTTGTTCTACCATCTAACCATCCTCCCGCCTTTTTGTTTATAGCCTTCAGCATTGCCAAATGTTTAGAATTAAGGTCACTGGCTTTGGCAGTACCATCGTCCTCATCAGCATCCTCTGTGTCTTTGAAAACTATTGAGTCAGCCAGTATCTCCTCCTCCTCATCATCACTACTTTCAACACGACGTTTCTGTGTAAGGTCTTTCCCTTTTTGAATCATTTCCTGTATTGCTTCCCGACTCTGGGGAAAAAAATCAAAATCAATATTTTATGTAATCTAGAAAAAAAAAATCAAATCAAATAACATTCCCACCCTTGGAAATAAAAATAAATAATCTTTATAGAAATATCTAGAAAAAAACATAATATTAATATATCATATGGCTATCTGAACACCCACACACCGCAGCCCCCCCCCCCCCCCAAAAAAAAATAAACCCAAAAAAACACAACAATCTACTCTTTTGCCTAAAATAAAATTGACCTTGAACTTTAATAAGACAAGATATTAGTTGAATTTTCCCACAACTTAACTATTCGGGAAGCACTGAAAAAGTAACTTGGAAATCACAATTTCAGCATTATTTTGTCATATTTCCCAAATAATATATAATAATCTTTGGGAATTTCAAACTGTCTTCCACTATCACACAATCACTTTCTCATAATAAAAAATACAAACACATAAATACATACATTATACATAATGCTGTAAATGAAAACAGTTATAACAAAACTGAGCATTAAAAACTCACAGTGTCATCATATTTACTGTATGCCTTGTGATATCGAGCAAACTTGCCTCCAGCTTTGTGCTTGAGAGTTAAGCGTTCCTGTTGGTGAGATAAAAATGCAATGCTTTAATACAGTGAAAAAAAAAGGAGCAGTGACCCGACAGTCCCACACAGTTAAGTCTTTGGGGCTTGACTCTTCACACCGAGTTGGAGGTACATACAAAACCACAGAGGTAAGGAATTTTAATCTCATGCTTCACCTCACTTGGATCAAGAGTAGAGTATGCATGGGTACAATTTGATGGGTGTGGGAACAAATGTCTGAGAGACATGCATCCGTGGCAGAGTGATTGTGAATCCTGGCAATGCTACGCCTAACTTGGAGTGATTGGGAAAACCTCTTTATACACTTTTTTCCTCACTTCACTCAGGTGCCAATGAGAAGCTGACTACAGGCATAGAAGTGCATTGTCAGATGATGGAACTATATTGGATTTCTACATAATTTGACCTGAAGATTCCTGCTTGTAGACAGACAACATGGCATAAAAAATTACTTTTGATAATTACTTGTAAACACCATTGCAGAGATCTGCCAATGTATTAAGTCTTATATTTTTCCCTCATGGTTTTTGTGTCAGAATGTTTTCTTTTTCATTTTCAGGTTTTGATTACATAATAACCAATGCAGCCTAAAACTCCAATAAGCAGACCCTCCAAAACAACACACTTCCAGACTAGTACTATCAAACTCCATGCCAAAATTTGAAGGCTCTAGCTACAAAAGTTTATATAATTCTAAGACGATAAAATCATCGATTCACCATATTATAAAAATCACCATTTTGTGACAACCCTGTTCTAAAATGAAACACATTTGTTGTTTCATTCATAGCCACAGTCCTAAAGCAATTACCAACAACTCTCTGGGCTACGTCTGCAGAGGGAGGGTAGTAAACGATGTACACACATTCAGTATACAGATGAATATCCATGCCAGCTTAAATATCAGCTACTTTGAGCCCAAAATAACCACTGGGTCGCGCCCCCTTAAGCCACTTTCAAAAAGTTTATTAACAATGAGAAAAAAGAAAAAGACCAAACCTCCATTCTTGCTTGGTCCACCATTTCCATTTTTTCCAAGAAAGCATCTGGATCTGTCAGCCTCAGTTGTTCCACCTTCCTCTTTTCCTCTGCCTCTCTCTCCTTCCTCCGCCCTCTTCGGAACCTTGATGACAGGGTAAAGTAAAGTGTTTTATTGAATTGAAACTGTTGGGACATTCATTAACATGATGGGAAAATGGATCCTCACATTGATAAGTTATGTCCTTTCAAGCCTTGAGGCCCACAGAGCCGGTGCTTACCCATGTTTCCGTAGTGTCAAATGGACAGTGAAAATACGGTACCCTTCTGGATAGGATGCTGGTCAATTGCAGTTTACTTCCCTAGCTGTCAGCTGGTACCAATTTTTACATCTGGGTCGAGTGAGGCAATTGGAGTAAAGTTTCTTGCCCAAGAAAAATATAAAAGTGACACTAATTAAGAGAAAATAAAAATTTATAGCAAAGGAAAGCTCAAAATGCTTAAACTGCAACCAGAATTTGAAATCCCCAACAAAACCTGCAAAAGCATACAAATACACAACAAATACTCAAGACTCTCTCACAAATATCAGTTCAAAACCAGGGCAATACCTTTTACTTTTAATTTTCTTGTCTCTTTTGGCCCTGACCTGCATACGACTCAATAGCTCATGGTGCATCATCAGCTCTCGTCTTCGTTCCATGGCCTGGTGACAAGAAAATGGAGACGATAAAATCTTATTACTAGTCATGTTCCTAGGGTATATAAAGGGGGGGAAAAAAAGATAGGAAATGAAATCATATACTATAAAAAAAAATAATATACCAATCAATCTTTTTAAATTCATTTGCAATTTGAGATTTGTTACAAAAAAAAACCCAACCGATATAGAACCAATTAAACTGAAAAACACTGAATAGTAAGTTCAGATCCCGTCGTCAAAAGTAACTAATTGACATACCTCTTTGACTGACATGGCCTTCAGGGCAGTCATCTCGGCTTTAGTCAAGGGCTCATCTGGTGTGATTATGTCGTCACTCTTCCCCAAGGCTTCATACAATTCTACCTCTAAGGGCGTACGAGGCTAGAAAAGGAAAAAGTAAAAAAAGTACAATGATAGTTAGCCATTTATTTCAACAGCGAGGCTTGATTGTTTGTTATCGGTTCCCTGTAATTGGCCTAAAAACTCAATTTTCAATTATTTTATGTTGATGATACTAAGTGTTGATTCATTTCTGCCCTCTTTTGCAGAGAACACGAGAAAGCTCACCCACATCAATTTCCTAGGTCTGCAACATGATACTAAGGATAATTCAAATTAAGAAATAATGATTTTTTAAAAAACAAACAAATAAAAGCAAACAATAATCACAGCTGAAAACTGTGCCCAACTTACTGAGAATTTTTGTGGCTGCATAGCTTTGTACATCTCCAATCCTTTGGGTCGCTCAGCATACCTGATCTGAGGAGCCTGTGGTCAGATGTAAAAAAAAATTGTTTTCAAATAAATGAAAAAGACATGTCAATGATTTGAATTCTACTTACCTAAGAGATGGACATTTATGACTTCATGTAATGCTATATTATTCCATGACGACATATAGACTTAGAGATGCTAATTGAATCTACAAATACAAACATTGCCTGAACTTCCAACAGCCACACAGTTAAAAGTCATGATTGTTGAGCAATAATGTTAAATAGAGATTGCAAAAACTAGACGCAACTTAACTAGAACGTTTCAGTTCATTCTAAGAATGCAGGGATTCAGGCGGTTGACTGAAAAGTGCTATTTATGAATGAAAATACAAGTTTTTGTGAGAGCAATGCCTAATTATATTCAGTCACTACATATCCATAACAGTGTTGTGACGGGTAGTAAGCTATGAGACTTGCAAAGGCTATCATGAGATCTACTGTAATCCTCATTGAATATTTCCTACTCTATTGTCACTTGGACCAAGTGTGATTCATTTCAATACTATTTAAAAAGAGTGAATTGAAAAAAAAGAAATTTCAGATCAAAGGTGCCCTCACCATCGCATACGTTGCTTAGAGCTAGTATCATTATAAAGTCTAAGTTGGAAATTTGAGACAAATGGGCCATTAACCAAGAATCTACATACCGTCACTCGCCATAATTTACATACACACATTCATAGCTTTAAAAAAAGGTCATTTTGCCACTGTGATATTCTTCAGAGCAATCCTCTTAATCGACAGATCCTTTCTGTACATTCATTTGTTCTTGATTTCATAGCATGAAAAGCTTGTCTTTAGTGGAATGTTGCCATGCACCAAAAAAATTGCAATTTCTTTTGAGTGAATTTCATTCAGTATGAAAAGCATGGAGTAGACATATAAACAGAACACTTCCCTAGTGTGGTAGACAATGAAGATGTCACCTTGGGACAAAGGCCCTGGAACCAAATCCTAGACAGGCACGGTTGTCTGAACATTTTAGAGTTTTAAAGCTGTTTGACAAGTCCTACAGAACATAAAACATGATGTGCCGAAGACTTCACATTTGTTTCTCTCTTCCATTTCGTGCTTCCAAGCATCATAAAAAAAGAAAACATAATTTCTCTTTAATAATTGTTGTCTCATCCTGGCCACTTCCCAGAAAAAATTTTTTGGTGCACTACATGACATGGAAAACTGAAGTATGATTACTATTCATGACCTACCGCTCTAATTTCATTAACAATGGGCTCCCACTTTTTGTTATCCTTTTCCATGACATCTCGGGCAATCTTTCGCTTGGCCTACATACAAACAAAATGAAAATAAGTTTCAACTAGAAAATGTCATGAACAAGCAAACAACAATGAATATAACAATAATAAAGAAACCTTGATCTTTAAAAGCACATAATCTTATCAACATCATAAATGGTTGCATTTTTCTCCCCCTCTAGCAATATAATATATTTTTGCATTACTGGCAATAGGCAAAGATACTGCATGAGAAGAAACATTGTAAATACACCAAATACTGACATTGTTTCATATTTCTCACACTCTTTGACACAATCAAGCAGACAAATCATGCGACAAAACTCAATCGAAGCATCTCTGGAACATGACCGATCACATGAATAGGTTAAACTTTCAGGCTTACAACCGCTCAAGACTCATACTTACTACACAAGTATGACACAAACACATTCATTTGAAAGGCTAAAATAATAAACAACGATAAAAACACACAAATTCATCCAACAGCCAGGAAAAAATTCAAGAATATCAAATACATATTAAAATATATTTTTAAAAAGTACCTTTTCTGTTTCAAGGTTAGACAGTGGCTTGGCAATCATATTGCTCTTTCGTTTTCCTATGTTCAGCTCTGAAGCTTTGATCTTGGTTGACTCTAGATAAAAACAGGAAACATTACAGTAGTAGAAGCAGCAGTATGTTTTGATAATATCCAAGAAACATTGATTCCACCGGGCCTCTGTATGGTTGATCTTGAAAGATTTGTTATATTTGTGAAAAGTACAAATTTAAACATTTCTAAGAAAAAAACAGCAATAAAACAAAAGCACAGTATTTCTTGCAAATAAATAGGCCTACTACACTCTGCTTGATGACAAAAAAAATAACAAGTCTATGAACAATACACATATAATCCATAATTATAATATAAATATTGAGATCAAAAGTAAGAAAAAAGTAAAAGTCTTATTAGTCTTAGTAATAAAATTATTGATAGTTGTAGCTGTAGTGGCCTGCAACACGACACTTGATACATTTATAACATACCTTTTTTAGTGTGTACCAGCAAATCCAAATTGTTAGAGGAAATGCCGGCCCCCCGCACTTCATTTTGGAACCTTCAAAAGGGAAAAAACCAAAACAAAAACAATGAACAAGCAAAATATCAGTCTGTTCGTTTTTTTCATGAGTTCCTTTATCATTGTAAGATCTTTGAGATGTCAAACCGGCTTAAGTCGGCATGGAAAGCGCAATATAAATGTTATGTATTATTTATTATTATTATCTGATTTCAAAAAAAATTGAACAGAAATCAAGTTGAATTTTTATTTTATTTAAAAAAATGCACATTCTTATTTAAAAATCTCATTCAATTCAACTCATTGTAACCTTACCTTTTCTTGCCATCCAGAGCGTAAATGGAATTGATAAGCTTTTCATGAGCTGCATTGTCAATGACATCCTCACCAATCGCTCCTTCAGGATCAAGATCATTCTGTTATAAATTTGGAAGGGACAAAGATTGTAATTACATCAAAATAGTGTACCATTATAACTGTCAATGTAAAGTTTCAAAATAGCTACATGTTTCCACACCAAAATTTCAGCTTTTACATGCGAAACTGGTTTATTACAAGTTGGGAACTCAGCCGGGGGTAAAGTTTTGTCTCTATATTCTCTGTGCCCATCCATAGATAAAACTAAAACAACAAAAAAAAGCTCTGAGATAATTCGGAGTAAAAAAGGGACCTCATGTCATTAAATTTTAAACCATTCTTCCGTTATAATCGTTATTTGTAAGATATCACTGTGACTGAAAAAAATTAATGCCATTGAATAGCTTTTTTATTTTTTCAAATTCTATCTTATTTATTTGTATTGAACTCAGGAAATAAATAGAATAATTTTTTTTTATAGAATGAAAATTGTGAAATTGATCGAATGATGTTCCCCGTAAGTTTAATCCTCTTTACAATTAATTTTAAATGTTCTGATGGAATTGGGCAAAACAGGCCGTCACAAAGACATGTGTGTGACAGAATAAACATTCATATAAAAACAAAAATTTATTATAAATTATAGAGGCGCTTCCCAGACTCACTCAGTGTGAGTTTTCAAATATGAATGGATGCAAAGGCAAAGGCCAAAAAAAAGGACTCTTACTCTTGGCCTTACTTTGACTATATATATAATATATATATGAATCATGAAGGTATCAGCACCACCAGTCACCAGAGTCAGTCAATAATCATATATTAATCCGAACCAAGGAGTAAGTTGTACATTTTGATACCTCGATCAAAATCAAACAGTGGCGGTGGTAGACCATCATAATCAATCATCATATATATGACCATGCCATGGCCATGATGAGTATTGTTATTGTTTGTGAGTATGCAATTTAAATTTTAAAATAAATAGATGAGTCGAGAGCAAGTTTTACGTTATCCATAATCCATCAACATCATTCATTAGCATTATTAACACTACGAGTACTAGTCAGTACTAGTACTAGTTAGTCTAAGTCTAACGTCAACATCACATCAGTATCATTATCATCAGTCATCATAGTATTGTCATAGTCTACTAAGTCATAGTTATATAATTCATATTTATTATTTATAGTTATAGTGAATAGTAATAGTAATAATAGGTCTAGAGTTATAGATTAAGTTTAAGTCATGTTGTGATTGTAATAATATTTAGGTAGCGTCAATTGGCAAAGAGTGACTCGGTGTCAATTGACGAAAACACGAGTAAAACGTCAATTGGCACCGAGCAGTATCAAGGTACTCGGTCACAATTGACAGAGCGGTATCGAGGTACTCGGTCACAATTATATCGATTGTATAAAGCTAATCAAACCAAGATTAAAATTGTTTTAAT
>JARFNW010140195.1:0-10428 GCA_031763155.1 Dirona albolineata | reverse complement strand
AGAGAGAGAGAGAGAGAGAGAGAGAGAGAGAGAGAGAGAGAGAGAGAGAGAGAGAGAGAGAGAGAGAGACACAGAGACACAGAGAGAGAGAGACAGAGAGAGAACAAATCTGTGTGTGAGTAAGTGAGTGAGTGTGTGTGTGAGTGAGTAAGTGAGTGTGTGCAGAGATGTATGGTTTTTTTAAATTCTAGGGGTAAAAACTATTGCCTGTGTTGATGTTGTAGGTTACTATCCCAGTTACCTACCAACCGGCACTAATTTTGTCTCTTTTATTCATCACCACCTAATTGCCTCTTTATCTGTCATTATCTGACCCCCCTTCCGAATGTATTCTCATTCCTGCACTAATGTCAGTTGGTATTTGCTGTTTCATAATAATGATGGTGATGACAGTACACACACACACCAAGTTGTTGAACACACTGTTATCAATGAGTCCTGAAGATAAACTAATAGAGATTAATCCGTCTACTTTGTTATTTGGCATATTTTAATGCATTTTGAGATCAAAGATTGAGACCACATTTATAAAGCAAGTTGTGAGTTGACAGTGTGCCAATGTGTACCAATACATGGAAAGGAAAAAAGGCAATGAATTTGATGACATTTAAAAAAACCCCAACATACCTGTTTTCTACAGCTACAAAAGTTTAATCAGATAGGAATGCAAAGCATCTCAATGTTCTTCGAACAAAGCAAAAAATGGTTTCTCTCAGTCTAACTTCGAAGTCTTGGGTGTAAGGATATTTGGAATTGACAAATGTAGATGAATGTTTCATCAAAAGTTTATTATTGGACAAAAAGTTAAAACTACTGCGGGCTGTTTGTCCATCGTAAGCTTTTATAAACCTTGGCCATAAATTTTAACTAACAGTAGTTAGTTTTCATTATTGGTTCATTCTTTAGAGCCATAGCCACGTCTTGTTATTTCTTCCCTGTTATTCTCTATCGCTTTACATAAATTTAATATTCCCCCTTCTGAGTGCGATGTTTGTTGTAACAAAAGTCAATTCAACATAACTGGGGGAAGCCCACGGTGCAGTGGTTAAGTCACCCGCCTTTGGTTCGAGAGGTCGTAGGTTCTAATCCCGGTGGAAGCACTTGATCCCACTTTGCGGCGCTGCACTGGGTTATTCCGGTCTACCCTCTGAATAGACCTTAAAGACAACTTTCCCCTGGGATGAATAAAGGGAATTTTTTGAAAATTCATTTTATTTATTTTATTTATTTTATTTATTTATTATATTTTTTTTAAAAATATTTAATTGTCCACAGGAAGCCCTTCACAGAGAGAAGATGCTTGAGCAGAAGCTGATGACCCTGCAGCAGCTGGTACACAACACACAGGAGGCCTCTGAGAGTGGATGGCAGGTAAGGCACAAATTGAGGTTAGATAACTGATGTCACATCCAACACAAGGGGCTGTTAGCACCTTTTGGCACAAACTTTGTTGCAGGGATTTGATTTGTACTCAAAACAAGATGTGACTATTATTATGGTGTTTGGGTCATGTTGTGAGTGTGATTCAATGCAAAATGATTGTGCCAAAGTGTACTAACAGTTTAGGTATGATATGGTATGGTCTTTGAATTTAGGTGTAGAACGCTGTGTGATTGGTGCATACCTGAAGCTATTTTCATGATCAAGAAGGATAAAATGAGTGATATGTAGTCAAGAGGTTCATCTTACTATTGCCTAAGTCAGTTTTAGGGTGTTTTTGATTGGGAAGCTTACTGAAATTGAATCATTTTTTGTATGTTTGTGTTTTAAAATTGAACAGATTAGAGTGAATGTCAAACACCTTTTTTATTGTTACTGTATTACCTGTTGATTGCAAAAAACTGTTTTCAGTTTCAGCGTCAAATTATTTTCATCCAAACCAAATTTCACTTACAATTTTTTGTCTCATTAATTAAGATGGTGAAGAATTTACATTATGAAATATTAATTTTTGCCATACTGTCGGGAACGTTTACTTATCAACTGAATTGTTAGGGAGAGCTTATTTTATTTTGAATTTTTGTTGTTAGATTTAAAGAAAATGTACAAAGTTCTTTTCCTCTCCCTCTCCTTGTGCCATTATATTTGTGTGTGTGTTCTCCCCATACTTGAATCCCTTTCCTCTTATCCCTCATGGCAGGCATTGATAGATGAAGACAAGCTTCTCTCCAGACTGGAAATGCTGGAAAACCAGTTGCACGTTTACTCAAAGGTTAGGTTTTGGATCAGGTTGTGTGACTTTGTGTGTTTATGTCAGACTGTGTATGTGTATGTGTGTGTGTGTGTGTGCATGTGTATGTATGTGTGCGTTTCTGTGTGTGTGTGTATGTTGTGTGTCTGTGTGTGTGTGTGTGTGTGTGTGTGAATGTGTGTTGTGTGTGTGGGTTAACAAGACTTGTCATGTCATGTATAAGGACTATTTTAGGAGAGGTGGGTTGATTGGGGGGGGGGGGGTGGGGTGCAGATGGGGAAATTTGTTTTAGACATCATTTGTTGCTTTAGAAATGTTTCAGTTGGCTTAGTTTTTTTGTGAGTCCATCCGTGTGTGAGTGTATGTAAATGTGTGTCTTTCTCTGTTTCTGGTTTGTTTGGGTTTTGTTCATTATTGTAATCAACTTAATGTGTTGTATAATGATTTGTCTGAATAATTAGAGAATTTGATGGGATTGATTTATTTAGAATCGAAATTTGAATTGCTTGTTAAGCTTTTTTTTAATGAGACTTTCTATTTCCAGAGTATAGAAAAATCTTGTTTTTGTAAAAGTCAGCTTTGTTTGATCATGTTTAAATCGCTTGATTTGTTTATTAGTGAAAATAGATGTCTTATTTATGAAATCAAATTAAATGATGATGGTTTTTCTTCAGAACCACAGTGAGGATACTTTACGGCAGGAATTGGTCGCCTTGCAAGAGGATAAGGACAAATATGAAACAACTTCCAAGGTAAGAGGCTACATTAATACGTGAACGCGGAAGAAAATATTTTTAATACGATTATAAGAGTTTAAGTGATAACATTTAATTATGCTTATTTTGTTAACTTGATTTTATTTTATGTTAAAAAGATGGCCTATGCACAGATTTTTTTATGTCAAGAGCCAATTCTGTCCTCTCTTGGTGATTACTAATTTTACTTGGATTTTGAAGAACGGATACACATAGAAATAATGTTTTCTTTGCATCATTCACGCAAAAGTTGAATATTCTTTGTTCACTTTTTATGCAGGAATAACCTTAAGATTTGAATAAAATTATATCACTTTTGTTTATGTAGGAATCTCTAAGACGTGTGCTCCAGGAAAAACTGGAGGCAGTGACCAAATTGTCCGATTTGGAACAATCCCTGGGCAATATGAAAGACGAGTGTGGCCACTTGAAAACCGTGTGTGAGGTCTCCCAGGACGAGTTGAATCAGCTGGCTCAGAAGTACCAGGACCAGCTCAAGGAGGTGGCCGAGCTCCAGGACAAACTGCAGGTCAGGGAGAGGAGAGACTCATGCATTGTGGGATTTAGAATTGACATTTTTGTAGAATACATAAGCTTGTTATTTTGTCTTGGGGTATGGTGTTTCATTCATCTTCAAAATGTAATAGAAATAATGTTTGATAACTGATTTGTTTGAAGTCGAAGATTGAACTGTCTTCATTATGTTCATGAATACCTTGTGTGTGTGTGGTATCTCTATATTTTGGGCCATACTATTTCGTAAAAAAATTAGTGTTTCAGTTTTGAAACAAAATAATTTGAATTGCTTAATGTTGTATTTTATGTTTGAAATATAAAAATATTTTTCAATAACTTCTGCTTTTTAAAGCATTTGTGTATGTGATGTGATTTCATCCAATGTTTCAAATTCAATTCATTTATTTCTTTTAGATGACAGGCGTAATGTTTAAACATTGTTAACCAAAGTCATTGAAATGAAATGTTATCTTTCTCCACCACCAATTCCAGGAGGCCGAACACAATCATGCTATCGAACAAGAAAGGACGGAAGAAGAAAAGGCAGCTATTTCTAAAAAGCTTGAAGACATGACTCAGCAAGAAAGTTCATTGTCAGCAAAGGTACATTTGAAAAAACCCCCATATTTTTTGTTCTTGTCATTATCATATTATAGATAGATGCATTGTGCTCTCTTAGAAATAATTTCAACATTTTATGACATCAGATTTGCATTCTATTTAGAATATTTCTTACTTATGTCACTGTCCAGGAATGTTTCTAACAATTTTTTTTTAAAGTTCCCAAAGGTCCTATTTATATGACCTATGTTCAGTTAAAAATAATTTTAAAAAGATTCAATTTACTGACTCGTACAGCTTAACTTTTGATTATAGTTTGGTCTAAGCTTTATTTTCCCAGATCTAAATAAACATTAAATTTAATATTCATTCCTTTGCTCCTGAATTCCAGAACAAATTGTGAAATATATGATGCCAGCAGTTTATCGTGGAAATTGACGGGAATAGTCGACCATTTTGGTTACTGATGAATTGGCCGTTTTCACGCATTGATTGACTTTGAGAATTTATTTTTCCCACTGTGCCTGTTCATCCCATCATTTTCATCTTTTAAAATGTCTGTTTCAGATTGAGTCACTTCAGGCTGACAATGATTTTACCAAAGAACAATTGGCAGCCATGAAAGGTGAGCTGGTGGTTTTCCATCATAGTTTGTGTTTGATGTTTTCAAAGTTTGAGATTTCAATGCCTATTTATCAAGCACAAGTTTTCTACAATTTTTATGAGTTCTAAAACCTTATTATTATTTTAAAAGAAAGAAAAAAAAGAAACTTATTCACTGCTAAATCAATATTACTAAGTCTCTGCTCGAAATGTTTTGTTGAGAAATGATAGAATTTGAAAAGCATGATGATATAGAGGTGAAAACTGCATTTATTGTCCTAGACATACCCTTGGATAATGTTTTCAGGGTAGTTTGTAATAAAAAGTGTATCAGTGAGAACTATTTTCTGCTAGAATCCATAAAGTTTGTGCCAGTGGAGGATTTTCCTGTAAAACGACTTCTAGTGAAATTTGAAGTCTTGATGTGTTGCAAGGATTTCTAGCTGAAATCTACTTCTTTTTTTATCTCTTTGTAATTATCATTGTTCTGGTCAAGGCACTCTCTTTGGGATTTTAAAAAACCTCCAACTCCATTGAATTATCTAAAAGTTGACTCGCAGGTGAATTTATCAACTGCTGTGACTTTTTTTAAACATTTTTTTTTACTTCAAAATATTTAATAAGTGTAAGATAGTTTGTGGTGAGGATTTTAATCACGACCACGTAAGAATGTATGGAATGCAAAATTGTCCTCTCACAATGACTAATGCTATTCTTAAATATCTCACTCACCCTTCAAATGATTGTCTTTTCTTACAGCCAAAATGGAGTCATTGAAAGAATTCAATGAAGATGAACTCAATGAAGACGAACCAAAGCTTTCTGACATTGATCTCAATGGTGAGTCAAGTAGTTTCTTTAACTGAGTGGCAAAGTCCATCTCCTTTTTCTGAAGGAAATTGAATTACTAATGTTACGTAGTAACTTTTTTCTCCTGAGTCTTAAATAAACAATAATGTGTTAAATAAAGAATAACGTGTTATACTTTCTCTCCCTACGGCGTCTTGAATAAATAATAATGTGGTAACTGTTCTCTGCCTCTCAGTCTTAAATGAATAATAATGAAAATGTGCAATTTTACTTTTTGACCTGAGTGAAGCAAATCAGTGTCTTGTGATGATACTTGATTGATTTTCAAGATGTTTAAATGGTATATTTGCTTTGTTTGAAAGGCTCCACCACAGAGGAAGTGGATATCATACCCCTGGGACCACCTAAAGAGGATGACATGCCAGAAAATCTTGAAGGTGAGATTAGAAGGCTTGTACGGCAATAAGAGATTAGAAGGCTTGTACAGCAATAAGAGGTTAGAAGGCTTGTACGGCAATAAGAGATTAAAAGGCTTGTACGGCAATAAGAGATTAAAAGGCTTGTACGGCAATAAGAGATTAAAAGGCTTGTACGGCATTATGAGATTAAAAGGCAATAAGAGATTAAAAGGCAATAAGAGATTAAAAGGCAATAAGAGATTAAAAGGCTTGTACGGCATTATGAGATTAAAAGGCTTGTACAGCATTAAGAGATTAAAAGGCTTGTACGGCAATAAGAGATTAGAAGGCTTGTACAGCAATAAGAGATTATAAGGCAATAAGTGCCTTTTGAGAGATACAGTGCTTGTGTTTTTGGCATTGTATGCTACAGTTTAAACTTGGGGGCTGAACAGAGTGATTGAAAGACATAAACGTTTTGAATTATAACACTAGATCATTATTTCTATTTCCTTCTCTTCTCCCCTCACAGCCAAATTGAAAGACCTGCAGCAGCTGATTGAGACCTATAAAGGTATGTGGATATTTGTTGTCTCTAAGTGACTCCTTTTATGCAATTTCATGATGAGTGCCACCAGGGTTTCCTGTTTTTTAAGCTTATGATTCAACCTGGGTCCTACTTTCCCAGCAATGGCGTTGGTTTTTTTTGCTCTGTTCTAACAAACTAATTGCATGACATTTGCAAGAGAAGACATAAAATCTTAACATGTGTTTTTAATGCTAATTAATGAGAACTAATTGACTGAAACATTGGTATTTGTTACCCCTCTCAATTTCACATTCTATCTCAAAAGAGTTGTTTTTTTGTTGTGTTTTTTTTTGGTGACATTTTAAAGATAAAGTTTATTATTATTAAAACCACAAAATATTAGTCTCTCTCTCTCTCTTAACCAACTACGCACATTGAGTAAATCAAACCTTTTGTCCTGTTTTGTTTTGTTTTTTCAGTCAAATTAGAAAAATCGGACCAGAAGTTAAAAGAAAGCAATAACAAAGTAGAGAAGCTGCAAAGTAAGTGTGTAGAAAAATGTATGAATGTCTGGAATGGGGAGGGCACAGTTGTTTTGTTAATTTTCACATTAATTTGTATGGGAAAAGAATATAATCAATATTAAAATAATTTAGAAAAAAAATAATTCTGGTAGATTGTCAGTCTTGAGATTTTTTTGTTGTTAAGATATATTAATTCACTTTTCAAAATTCTGACCTATCATGCAGTTTGTATGAAGTAGAGATGTCAGTACTTGTAATTTTAAACTTATGGTGCCAAGTGCCAAGTATGAATTGTTGAACTGAGCATGCAATGCAAGCTTTGGTTGTTTGCTATCGGGTTATTATTGTTATATGGTCAATTACCAAAAGCTGTGTCAATGGATTTGCCATTTTGTTTATTTGGAGTCACATAGGAAACCTCGATTATTTCTTTTTATTTGCATTTAGTTAGATATAGTAGTAGTAGTAGTAGTAGTAGTAGGTCTAACGCAAGGCTGAAGCAAACTACTCAATGCTAATTGAGCGTTGGAAAATCAGAATGTAAATTCTGACATATTGTCTGACGTGGTCTTGCTGTAAACGTTGATATTGAGTATAGAGGGCGTCACACAATGCTGTAATTTATACAATGGGATTATCAGTAACCTTACACCGAAAGGTAGAAAGGAAATGATAAAGAAAGAAAAGGATTATCAGTGGAATAGTCCAATGTGATTTATTACATATAGATATAAGCACACATTTTAGTTTTAAAAGCAAAATGTACTGTTTGATCTCTTTGAAAAAAGTGAAATCCACGGTAATTTTGGTGTCAGTTTTTGGCAGTTGACCATAATTTATATAGAAAATCACGTCTGTGGCTTTATCTTTGGAATGCTATTGAATTAATTAAACAAAGTAACATTTGTAATTTGAGTTTGATTGAAAATTCCTGACAGCGATTTGACTATTCCCAGTATGACCCCCTCTGCAACCAATATCGTATCTACTCCTTTTACAGAAGAACTTGACACAGCATTAACTTCCTCAAATGATTATTTATTGAAAATCAACTCCCTTGAAGGTGAGAATTGTTGTCAGAAAGTATGAAACCAAATAACTTTCTACTTTTTCAATACTTGTTTGGTTTTTTTTTTAGAGTTCACATAATATTATATATGAATGATTGAGCTTCATCCAAAAAGAAATATAATCTCTTGAAGGTTTGCGTGGACTGTACAGATTTTTTAAATTGAAAGACCTATACATTTGCCACAATTTGCGATTTGTGAGAAATATAGTAATAGGATTGTGTTTTGTGTTTTTTTTTTATAGCCTCCATTTTTTTCAGTCATCTTTGTTTATAAGCACTGCTTTGCAGAATGAAAAATAAATCATTATTTCTATTATTATTTTTTTTAGTGTGTACGATTCACTTGTTCATTTGTTCTTTATTACTACATGTGAGGAAAGCTTTTATTTTAGAATGTGTTAGTATGTAGCCATTGGGACTGAATTTGAGAAGATACATATGCATGCTTGACCCCAACATATGAATACAGTTTTTATCACGTCGAAGAAGATTTTAGTCATCTTTTAAATTTAAAGATGTCTTTTTGAAGCGTTTGTCCATTGATCTACGATTTAAATTGATTTTTTATCATCTGCATCATGAATCATGTTTCAACTGAAGTGATGCCATCATCACAATGTAGATCTCATTCATTGTGTGTATACGTAACACTGGCGGCTAGGTTTCTAAGGTTGCGTGAATGATTTATACTCTTGTCGGACAGTTTTGTGCAAGATTTGTTACTTTTTGCCTGCTTCTCAGGTCTCTGCTTTTCTCAATAAGGCAGGGACCGACCATCTTATCTTCAGGGCCAATTATTCAAATTTAGAAGTGCATGAAGTCTTGTGTAAAAAATTTTAAAAAGATATATTAGGGTGTCTTTCTCTGTACATGAATTGAACTTTGGGTGTGCTACATGATACGTTATATATTATATATATGATTGATTCAGTTTAAAAAGCTGAATTCAGCAGTAGTCGATGAGATCTTTCATTATTTCTGGAGAGAACGCTTTTTATAGGGTCTCCTGCCTATTTGATTTTACATTTGTTGTTCTGGGTCTCCCCGTTTGAAGCAACTTTTCAGTCGTTTCTCTGTCTTTACTTTCATAGATTATTCCAAGATGACCCAAGATTGATTTTTTTAGAATATGATAATTTTCCCCCTTGTTTGTAACTTGGGAATTACCTGTAAGTTTGTCACTGGTGTTGTTGAAATGCCCAATGGATTTTTGGTAGCACAATTAGTTGGACACGGTGAAACCTTCTTTGTCCTTACTTACACTTCTGCAGTAGCGACTGCCATATTATGATAGGTAAGGCAGAGTCATGTATGTAGTGAAAATCAACACATTTTCTTTCAGGTCTTGTGACACTCTTCTTGATTTGTTGAATGGAAGGCCCATCCTACTCAATCATTGCTCTTATATCTGTGTACACATGTGTGTGAGTGTGTGTGTGTGTGTGTGAATGTGTGTGGGGGATCATTTGTCTATGTGTTCGGGCCTGTATTGGACTTTGATTTGCAAGTTTTGAGAGTTCAAGTTCATACTTGACCTGAGAAGTGGTGGAGGTGATGAATTTCTGTTGTATTGTATTATTGTGTTGTCATATCTGAACTCATATCTGAAATATCCTGGGATTTGTTTTTTTGTATGCTAGAAAAGTATTGAACTGTCAGTGAGTGAGTCTGATGAGCAAGGCTGTGGCTTAATGTTTTAAGATCTGTCACATACTAACTGGAGGGACAGCTTTTTATTGTGTGAACGACCGGGACTAGAACGGACTTGTTTGTTAACCTGTGCACTGGTGTATATGTTACTGTACCATTAATTGTCCTTTTGCAGAAAAGATAAAGCTGTCAGATTTTCACATGAATCAAATGGTGGAAAATGCTTTGGATAATTTGAAATGTAAGTGGAGTATTAACTAACATCCCAGCAAAAACCCTCCCAGTTCTCATTTATTTTATCTGTAACTGTACAGAAATAGAATGGTTTTGATTTGGTTTTTCCCCCCTATCCTGTCTCTTGAATTTTGCTTTGGTTTTGAAAAAAAAAAGAAAGTGTAGCCCTGTAGTGGAACTTGTGTAGCATTAAACAACCATATATATGCAAGCTCTGACTTCTACTCTCTGTCCATTGAAACGATTTAAGAAGCATTTAATAATGATAGATATAGTGATGATCATAACAATTATAACAATAGTAATACTACTACAACTGCTACTACTAATGATGTGACGACGATGATGATGATGATGATGATGGTGATAACGCGACAACCATGACGATGATGATGATGATAGTACACTATTATAGTAATCATAATAATATTGATATTAATCATAATGATAATAATTTTGTATGCCAATGATAATAAAAAGGAGGAGATACTAATAATGATAATAATGGTGATAATGATGATAATGATAATAATAATAATAATAATAATAATAATAATAATAATAATAATAATAATAATAATAATA
>JARFNW010140194.1:0-19896 GCA_031763155.1 Dirona albolineata | reverse complement strand
GTTTGATACACACCTTAATACATACTTAAACATTTTAAACCTGTTCAAACTGAATTACCTATATGGCCGTGCAGCGCCGCATGCTGGAAAAAAAAATTTGGTCCAGAATATGAACATTTTGACATCAGGGAAAATCAGGGAACAGAAATTTTAGAAATGTGTGGGAACCCTGTATGTAGTCTACTTGCTGTGCTTGAATGAGCCGGAATTCGTCCAGCCACTTCTCACACCATATATTTTATCTGTGTCAGCATGCTCAAGTTACAAGGCTATTGCAAACTGAATGATAGAGGTAGTAAAGTAATCGATGCGACTGAATGCAGCCAGACTACATGATCTCTGTTTTCATAAATGCAGACATGTTGTGCATTAGCATACACAAAGTATTAAAAAAAATTCAGTATTGTCATAATTTAGTCAAGCATTATCGGATTTTACAATCCTTGGGGAGTGGCACCTACCATGGATACAGTGGTCTTGTATTGTGTTGCTTGGTTGGGATTATTGGGTCTGTTTTGATTATTGCTAGCCTGCTAACTATAAAGAGAAAAATGAATGATTTATTAATTTTTTTAGTTGATCCATGATTTAAAGTTGTTATTTTCTGTTTACAGCACCCATGGGCAGAGGACGTGGTCGTGGTGGCCCCAGAGGCCGTGGTCGAGGAGGTCCTCGTGGAGGAGGTGGCGGCGGCAGGGGAGGAGGAGGAGGAGGTGGACCTCCCAGGAGACGATAATTGCAGGATAGCTATGTTATTGGTGTCTACGCCAAGGTTGTCTTTATCATCATCATCTGTATATATATATTATGTCATTATTTCAATGAATGGATATTGTTGTGGATGGATATTTCAACTAATGTTATAATTGGGGGGAAAATGGGACTCAGTGTGAAGTGTATATGGTCAATTGCCAAAAGCTAACATTTGACCACATGCCACATTATGATATTTTTTTTTATACATTCTGCTATTTGACTCATTTTTGGTTTTTTAATGTTATGTATACAATCCACTCTATCACTATCATGGAAAGCTCGAACACTTGTTTAACTTATCAATCGAGTCTAGATAAGTCTGTTGGAAATTGTTGACAGATAGAAAGTTAAAGACAATGTAAGAAGTGATTCATTGATTATTGTTTTTGCTTTTTTAATTCTCCTCGATATAGATATTTGTCTATTTCTGGAACTGAATAAGCCCAACTTGAAACAATGTTAACATTTTTTTTAAACAAGCCCAGAAGAGATAACATTCCAATCACATTATACTAAGGTGTAATTTGGTTATTATTTTTTCTTTCTGTTCAGTTGCTTTTGAGCTCTCTCCTCCTAGGATTACATCATTATACAGAAAGCTATCAATGATTAAAAAAATTTCAAAGGGGAAGTTTTATGTTCAAACACGCTTCTTCTTTTTTCTACTCAAGATGAGTGATTGTAAGTCTATTAACAGATTTATTTTGTAAGTCAGGTTTATATTCTTGTATGTAAATATAATTTTATGTTTCAAGCAGTGAGTGTGTGCATAAGCATATTTGTTTATATGTTGTCATTTTTCATTATGAAGTCATTGCCAGATTTGTAAAACTTTGTTACTTGTCACGATTAAAAACTGATTCTAAAGACCAATATTCATATCTTGCCCTCCAGTCTTTGGATTTTCAACTGCTGTATTATTTAGTAAAAACGGTTTTTGTTATTCTTTTATATCAGTCGGCACCTCATGGGAAGTAGTCCACTGATCAAGTCTTCAATGCTGCTATATGATTTCTCCTCATTCTGTCTTGAAAATGTGAGGTTCATCCTGTTGTCAAGGCATGTGGTTTGGATTCTTTCCCTTTCATAAATTAGAATGTCTCGCATCCACTCTGGGTAGGATTAGGATGCAGATTTTGCCTCTTTCTAAGCCACTGAATGTAGTGCTGTCAAAGGGAAGACAGCCAAATTCTGGTAATATAAAATATATTTCTTGCTTTGAATACTTTGAAAGTGAAAGACACATTGATAGAGTTTCTCACTGGGTATTGGGCAATTTTGTTTGTCTTTGGTGACTATGTGGTGGTCAATGTTAAACTGGACTTACTTAGGGAAGTCACAGGATTGATAACATTCTAATTTTTTTTCACCCTTAACTGTGATAAAATGAAAATGTTACGTTACACTGAAACTTACAGTTACAGTACCAGGAAGAGAGAATAACAAAAAAGATATTGCGTAAAGCAGGGATGGAACTGACAACATAAGACCAGCCAGTGCATATGTCCCAATATCGAGCTTGAAATTCTATGGGTCAACATTTCTAAGGCTAGTGGGATTGACACAGTAAATTTGTTTGGTACAAGAAGCAATAAACTTGTTCACTATTACTATCACACAGTGGGCTGATCCCCTGCTTGCCCTAAAAATCTTGATCCATGGATTTTCCAGCTCTGTATATCAGGCCGTGTTGTACTAGCGGGGCACAGACTTACAGTGCACACTAAACCTGGATACATTTTATCTGGGTCTGCACATCAATGCATTCTGCCTTGTACACTGTTCTCGGTCATACACAGAACTGGTCCCTACACTGTTCTAATCGCGGTTCTAAAGGGAACAGACAACAGACAAACAATTACCATCACTCATAAATGGACCAGACATTTTATTGTATTGTAATTGGTACCTTATTGTTTTCACACCATCAGCTATATATAGAAACTGGGGATCTTACTAAAGAAGAGGCATCCATCCCTTAACTTTAGGACATAACTACTATTACTATTAGTCACTATTACTATTAATTTACTTGAATTAATATAAATCTATGTCATTGGTCATCATCTATTACAAATTACATGATGGACTGTAATCATGTGGAAGTGTGTAAATAAACAGCATAACTGATAGCTTCTTAAATCAGTTCAATTATTATTCATTGTAACTTTGTAACGAGTAATTTGTACTCAGTGTGATTGATGTGATACAATACAAATGAATGAATAGGTATGTCCTAAAGTAAAGGGATGCACTTTCTTTGGTAAAATTCAGTTTCTATTGATGATGATGATCGGTGAAACAGTAAGGCAACAATATAATATTATATTGACTGGTCCAGATATGAGTAAAAGTGAACAATGTTTGCTTTTTGCACCAAAACAAATCTGTTGCCACAATGGGCTGATCCCCTGCTTGTCTTAAACTTAAAATCTTGATACTTAGAATTTCGACCTCTGTATTGGGCTGTCTTCTGTTGCTTTATTTTCTTCTCACCCCACGAAAATGTGAAAAATATGAAGAAAACTGATCCATTGTGGTTATAGTTGTAGTCTATACCAGAAACTCTAGGTATTGCACGAATAAACGTGTACTGGATTTTCGAAGGACAGGGTTGAAATCTATTCTGTGAAATTATTTCTGAGTAACTGGCCCTGACCCCTAATGCTTTGAAAAAGCAGGTGCGTACTAATAACAGTTGGTTCCAATTAATTCAATCAGGTAAAAAACATTGTCAAACCATTAATTAACTCAAACAAACAAAAATTAGATTAGTTTATGATTGACGCTATTGACAATCCCAATTTAATCAGGATTGAATTTTATAATAATAACAATCACGATGACACTGATAGTGATAATTGTCATAATAGAATAATAATGATCATGATTGTCCTGGAGTGTCACCATCTTTGCAAAATGTTTGCTGATGACCCATGAATTATGATAAATGTATGATAGTAGCAGAGTAGTTTTCGAGTGTCTATATATTATGCCCGCTGACTAAATGTTTCTGTCGCCTGAGTGCCCGGTTCCTCGGCGCCTCGTCATTTAAAAAAACAAAGAAAAGAAACAAAATGCAAACTGGTCAGATTACTTGTCTGAGTTGATTAACACGTTCATTGTGTAACCCAGCGTTGTTTATTGGAGACTTCACATAACCCCGTTGACTTTTGACATTACCATCAATAGCTCATGGCCCAGTGGGGTGGAGCGATGGCTTTTGACCTCGATAACATGTGTTCAATTTCAATCCGTGGTGAGGGACAGTTTGGAAGCCTTTTGTGCTGGCTGTCTGCCGACTGATTGTTTTGATAATGATGAAAAAACCGAACAAACAGCTATACTCATACAAAACAACAACAAAACGTAAAACAACCCCCAAACAAACAAGAAAAAAAACCGCCAAACAAAACAAAGACAAACAAACAGGACAAAACAAACATAAAAGTAAATAAGACAATAAAAATTGACCGATAAATCACACGATCCACAGGTCACATCAGGGGTTTCGAAGATCAAGGAACACAATTCATGAAAATCAAAAGTCTCGCGAACCTCACAGGACGATGTCGCGTAAATGCTCCGCATGTAGACCTGGAGACTGGATACGCTGGTTCCCGGGCACTTGGGCAGAAACGCTTATAACTTATAGTAGTAAGTAGTGAATGAGTAAGCGTAGTGGCCGAGCGAGTCATTGTGAGAGACTACACAGCCCCCAACCAGGGAGTTAACAGATACTTCAAATACCACGGCCTGGTCGGAGTAAATCAATATTGGATATTAATAATAAATGCAATTTATATAGCACTTATTCACGATCATCACCATACTCTTAACGTCTAAAGTAGCACATTTGCCTCGGGTAAGCAACAGAACACTCAACATACACCACACGCAGCCTGTTGGGCACGAACACAATTTATTATGGACAGGGACAACGTTGCTTGCACCGAGGGGACCTCTGAATTTAATGTCTGTCTCCGATAGGACGAGGTAAACAGGGCAAAGTGTCTTATCTGTCGACACGCGCGCCGATGAGCCGATATGACACAAGTGTCGTTGAGTATAATTATTTTTTTTCCCACGCGTTTAAAAAAAAAATCAAACTTGGACGTTGTATTGAAACTGAGTTTAATGAGCATCAATATACAAGTGTTTGGTCGAAACGAGTGGGGTAAAAATGATATTAAGTCTCACAAATGTTGTATCTATTTTATACCACGTTATAAAGGATTTAATATGAACGCCATCTCCATATTCCATAATATAATTCATCGACTTAACCATTCACTCACACTCACACCTCCTGCCAGACTGAAAAATATAAACATTGTTCAATAGATGGCATAGCGTATGAGTGCTATTTCACATGTGAAATATCAAAGAAATTTAGATTTTTGTTTAGGCCACTAAGCTATGAGTGTGGTGTAATACAAAAATAGTATAGATCTATATAAGATTTAGAAATATAAAAACTCTGGGTACATCAATGCGGTATCGATTGTTGAGTGGCGACATCACCATTTTTGCATTGAGTAATCTATCTTTCTAAATTCTTGGTCAGGATAAATTTGTACGCGAATGTAGCACTTTCAGAGTTAAAAAGTATTGTCGGAGCCATCTGCGCAATTTTCTAACGAATTCATGTCTTTTAGGGGATGGTGGTCATGAAGCCAGCAATGCAGGCGGACATGTCGCGCCGCAAAACTGAACGAAGCTCAAGCTGACCTTCAGGGTTGCCAATTGGCCATCTACAGTGCCAGATCTAAAAAAGTTAGCATATTGAAGGCCCTTTGGCTTTTTACAATTTAATTTTCATACAAAATGATTTTGGCCAAATTTGGACCATCTATTAACTGGAGATTTTTGTCTCTGATCCTTATGTTTATATTAAAAACAGCATTTATATACGTCTTTCAATCCTCAAATGTTAACTACCTATAACTTGTCGAGATTTATGATTGAAGGAGACATTTGGCTACTTAGTTTACCATTTGGTAATCTGTTTTAGCTCCCTCATGGTGAAAAACCTGTCAGACCCGCTGTGAAAGTCGCCATTGTTGTTTCTGTAAACTACGTTATAGAGAAGATACGTATCTTATCTATTCAGCTGCTGTCGAAATACAAACACTGTTTCATTTCATCAGGTAATAGAATGTCGTCATATTTATCGAAACTTTGAATATGTATTAATTTTCATTAGTATTTGCACATATAGTCTACTTAATAGTTGTTTGTCTTGCCTCTATTCCGACTCTAACCAGAATTCTCTCTTTCTTTTAGTTAGTTTAGAAAGAATTAGGACGATGCCCAGTCCATCCATTGACTGGAAGACAGGGATGTGAAAGTGAAATTGTCACATTCATTCTTATTAATTTTTGTTGTTGTCTTAGGAAACCCATCACTGTGTATTATACAAACTTGTAGGATCTTAAACTTTTATTGTTTCTTCTCTCTTCTTCTTCTTACTCTTACTCTGACTCTGACACTTCTTTATCTTACCTTCTCTTACCTTCTTACTTACCCTTCTTCTTACTAATCTTACTGACTCACCACTCTTCCTTTGCCTCTACTTCTATCTACTTCTAATTCTAACTTCTATTACTACTAATGCAATATAGATACCCATCATCATATTCATATATTTGTCCCCACAACTCGTAGTAGTAGTAGTAAGTAGTAGTCCACTACACACTACACTACTACACTACCCACCGCCACCATTTGCCATTATGGCCATGATAATGATAATGATTTTATAAGTATGATCATTTAATGATGATGAAATTGCAGTTGCAGCTCTGTATTTTTGTTTTTCTAACTTCTAGTTCTAGTCTAGGGACTTCTTCCAATTCTAAGGCTTCTTCTTAGCAGTAGCAGGCTAAGAATAAGAGTCAAGAGTAAGAGATCAGGTACTTTCTTCAATTATTAGTGGTGGAATGATATACGTGTATGAGGAAGGCATCTGGATGGTCTCTTCTCTAGACACTAGTTTTGGGAGGGGGGGGGGGGGGTTGTTAAAAACAATCTGATTCAAATGAATGAGAGGAAATAGAAAGGTAAGGTCATTTTTAAATGTCCATAACTCAAAACTGGCATCATAATAACAAACACATTTTACTTTTTATCTGAACTGAATGTGATGGAAACACAGGCAAGTTGTTGTCTTTTTTTTCCAAGACCAAGTTTCAGTTTGGCAAGACCTGATGTTAATGAATGTTACATTTTGGTTATCAACATCATAGATTTTCAACATTATAAATAAAATAATGTGCTTTGGCTAGACAGTTTATAATTTATAGGATGTGCCATCTGGCACAAGTTTCCCCCTAAGACTAAGATGACAGCAGCTGGTCATTGCTATTTTTGACCAAATGTACACACAAGTACAATATTGGGCAATCAAACCGTTATCTGGCATAATAAAATTAAGACATGGTGTCAGACTTGCCATGCTCCCTCTCTAAGACTGCATTCAAATGTTTGACTTTTAAGTCAGGACTGGATGATCACCCACTTGACTGCGCATGAACGAGTAGAAATCAGACTCTTCTATCAAAAACTTTTCCATTTGGGATGTAAAGGCGAGGGAAAATGACCGACTGAATGAAGACAGTATTATTGATATTCTGATCAAGCTAATAATTTAATTTTGAACAAAATTATTATTTTGAAAGGAAATCGAAAGATATTTTTTTTGCCTGTAAACCTACTTGTAGCTTTATTTAAGTCTACCCTATTGAGGAGGCAAACTTAGTAATATCAGTATAATCAGGAATAAATTTTCTTCATATATTCCAACATAAACAATTGATCAAGAGTCGAGTATTAGACTTTTCAGGCTTAAACTATGGTAGTCTGCTTCATTATATACTTCCCCAGATTAAAACTTTAGAGTCTAGAATTCAACGTATTTAGTAAAATTTAACATTCCTTTGGCCACACTGAATATCTAAGTAGCATTGAATGTACATTCGCCTGCGCTTTCTATCTGAGTAGTAACTCTAAAATTATGAACACTGATAACTTCCATTTTGGAAAACGGCCTCTTTAGCTCATTAGACCAAATGTTATGACTGCACTAGAGACTTGCTACGGTTAAGATTTCAAACTAAATACCTTTCAAGAGGTCTGATATCTTTAGAGGTAATGTCTTGAATAATGTCTCACCTCTCTTTGCTGTTCTTTTTTTTTCAGGTTACTCAGATGGTTTATTTTTTGGATACTATTTAAAGGCTGCTTGTACCAAGGGCCCATGAGTGATTTTCAAGGAGGTGAGCTATATATATAAGTAAAGTCGAGTATAGACTTTATAGATGGTCGCTCCGAGAATGTTCTGGCAATTATCCATGATTCCATTCTTTTTGCGACTAGATGCAACATGCCCAGGTCCACCCTAATGGGACATAGATAATTTATCAGGAAGCTGTCAAATATAGTTGACAAAAGTGCATCACATGAATTACAGATGCCCCCATGGCTGTTAGAAAATTCATGATGACTTGTACTTGTATAAAAACATGCTGGTTACAAGATATTAATCTATTTGAAGGTGTAAATCATAACTGATGATATTGAACCTATTGAAGAGGATGTGTTACAGAACAAATGTAGGCATTTGGAATGTTGACAGGATGGTTTGTGAATGGCCATGATGATCAGATGGAGTGTTTGTGTAGTAAGATTGTCATTTGTTTTAGACTAAGAGCAATCATGTTTCATCATTAGTCGTATTTTAAGAATAAATATTTTGAAATTATGTAAAGATAATTTTTAGACACCATAAAGAAAAGCAGGTGGTGGAAATTTTGTTTGTAAAGCGTTGGTGCAAAATCTTCCTTGTTTTCTTCATTGTGAAAATCTTGCGGTTTAATGTGACAATGAAATAAATTGTTGGATAATATTTGTAGCTATTGATCTTTGAAGAAATAAAACAAATAACTTGTAACAATATCATCCTTGTCAACTAACAGACGTCAAACAGACCGCCATGTGGTCACTTCGCCTACTTTCATTTGTCCTTTTGTTTTCTTTGTTTTAGCTGACGAATGAGAAACAGGGAAACCTGCAACACTACTTTTATTGTTGTTTGTTTTACCTGTCAAGCTGTTTTATCATCTGGTTTTTCAAAAAAATTGTTATAAATGCCTTTTGCTCCATTTCTTATTTATATTTTAATTGCTGAGGGTAAAAAAAACAAATAGATGCTGAGGTAAAAAATATTACTAATGTCACTAATTGAAGTGATTGAATTTGAAAGGGAAACAGGGTTGGGGGAAGAAAGAAATGGTAACAAATTGTATCTGACTGAGCATCAACATTTCAAATTTGTTTAACATAATAAAAAAATAAATTGATAGATATTGTGTCAGACTGTCTGTAAAGAGTATAATTTATTAGTTTAATAATAACTAATAACATGCTGGTCTTCAATGGGTGACAACATTTAAAGAGTCCAACTAAATTTTGTTTCATTCTATGAATTGCAGTCAGCACATAAAAGGACATGATCACACCATCATGCTCTGGTGTGTTGACCTAAATTGTGAAGTCTAATGAATTGAAAAAAAAAGTGAATACATTGAAGAAAATATATGCAGTGTGCATGTTGTGGGTAAAATAATTTAGTGATGGAATTAAAGCTGAAACACACAAGAGAGCAAAAGCATTTGGTGAAAGTGCATGTGTGAATGTATTGCTTTGGAAATAAGTAAAGTATTCTATTGATTTCTTTTTTCTTCTTTTTGTATTTCAGCATCATAGTTGTTATCTTTGAGAGGTCCCTGAAGGCTTCTGTGTGAGTAAAAGCAATCAATAATTAGATAGAAATTTAAAAAGTTTTCTTTACCTTCAAGTATGTCACCATACAGCAGGGGATGTAACATGTACTGAGGCCACTGATTTGTTTGTGTATGGGAATTTTTCTATTTGATTTAGGGCTTCAAATTCTGATTTGCATACTAACATTTGTTCCATCCGGTAGCGCAGAGGATATATTACTCTAGAGGTCGCGGGTTCGAATCCCGGTGGAAGCATTGGATTTTTTTCTCAAGACCATGATCTCACTTTGCGCCACTGCACTGCGGCTGACACTTGGGTACTTTCAGTCTACCCTCGGAATTGATCGAAAAGATAAATTTCCTCTAGTTTTAAGTATAAGGGGAATTTTTTAAATTATTATTTATTATCATGTCAGTATATAATAAGGTAGGGGGGTGGGTGGGTGGATTAGAAATGCTGGAGAAACTCTAAATATATCATTTATATTGTTATTTGTACTATCTATACTTGAAGTTGAAGCTGTACCATTCCCACCCAACCCCTTCTTTTTATGAGATAATTAGTAAATCCGATCAAGGGTATGTATGGTAATATTCAGTTTTAATAATACAAATTCGACTTTTGACCTTTAAATCTTCACAGTACATTTCATTATCATAAATTAAAAAAATTAATAAATTTAACAATTTGTTTCAATTTCAGGATTAAAGGGGACTGATAAAGTTATGTATTACTCCTCTGCCACCCCTGGCTCTGCCCCAGTTCCTGCTACTCAAGAGAAACCAGGAAATATCTACATTCCTGGCCAAGGTCCCTTTGCCGCTGCACATGTTCCTCCGGGCTACGCAGCACAACAGGTCCTCCCCAATGGTTTAACGACGGCGGCTCGCTACGGTCATGCCCCTCAAGCTTATGCTGTGGTATCCACTCCAGGCAGCCACCCCGCTTACGCTGCCAACATGTACTCTTCCATGCCATACCCTGGCTTGGCAGGCATCCCGACTTCCAGCCACACTTACATACCCGCAGCACAGTACCCTGCAGGCCTCAGCTACCAAACAGCGGCTCTAGCAGCAGGACGATCAGCACCACCAGCACACTACACACTACCCATGCCTGCCCAGGCAGGTGCACCCTTATTTGCCGCAGGTTATTCACCAGTTCCTGCAGGCATCAGTAGCCAAGGTGCTAGATCCCTCCCATTGGCTACTGCTGCCGGTTACCCCCCTGGCTACGGATATCCTGCTGCTGCTTCTGAAGGGAATCCTCAGATGGGCTACCCACCCACAGGATATGGGCCACAGTTTTAGCATTTGATGATTGTCATTTTTTGTCCTCTACAATGCAAGACTTGTCACGGGAAAGCAGTGATTAGTAGTAGGAAAAGGAAATGTCCTGCTCATGACAAACACAAAAAAAATAAATTATTTGTTTTTATTTTTAGCATTTAAGTTGTAGTAGTTAGAGTCTATATTTCTACTAGAAATAGAAAATAACAAGAGGTTTTAAATCATTTTTTTGTTGTTGCTATTACCCAATTTTTCTTGGTGCAATTAAACCTTTCTTTTCACTTAGGTCTGACAGTAACAGGAGCCAAATATGTCCTGTCTGTCACTTGAAAATGAAACGATTAACTCCCCCAACCCCCACCCTTTTCCCCTCCAAATTGCAACATTACCTCAAGACAGTTGATTCACACCAGCTTTGTCTTTTTTTCACCCCTTCAAGTAAAGGTAGAGTTAAAAAAGATATTTCAAGTTTTCCACTACATATTTTTTTTCATATTATTGTGTTTTGAATTTCACAGTAAACAAAATGGTAATGATTTTTAAGGGAGGTAAATTTGAATTGATTCATGTCGTAAATCTGTGCAAAGCTCAAGAGCAATGCATTGAAAAAAAAAAAAAAAAGTTAATCTGTTTTTCAGAAAGACACATGATTTTCCATGGGACATATATTGCTTGCTATTATGAATTACTTTTTGAAATGTGACCTTCTGTGGAAATGTACCGTTAAATGATTTCAAGTCATTTCACTGAGTTATTCTTCATTTACAGTTTGTGAATCTCTTTCTGTAACCTCAACTTATTGACTTACCCTCATTTGCAGAGTTTAATAACTTTTGATAGCACAAATTTGCCCCATGTCTTTATAAATGAGTTATTGTTTTTTTATGTTGTTTTTTTTTGTTTGTTGATAAGTCTTATGTTTTCTTGTCAGTGTTTTAACGGCATGGTTAGCGACTAAAAATATGAACGGTATGATGAATTGTTTTTGGAGGTTATTTTTCTGATGAATTGTTTATTGGACATCAGACTCAGACTATTTTTTCTCTCATATATTTCAAATAAAGAGATACAGTAAGGGACGTAGCTTAAAAAGTTGACTTGTTTTGGAATAATAAATAAGAGAGAGCTCAGCTAGATTTTCTTCTCTTAAGATTGAAAGTAAAAGAGTCTCTTTTTCACTCTCTCACACCTGCGCATGTGACATGCCACGTCAAGACGTTATCAATATCACAATTATTGTTTGGTCAAGTTGGTGCTGCTCGATAACATTAACGTCAGATATTGTTACTGTGTCCTAATAAGTTGATTTCCAGTTGGGCAATATTTTTCATTGTTAGATCAGTGACCATGGCATTACAACGTGGACGTAGATGAAGATGGATTTCTTCACGTGCGTTGGCTTTTGTGTTGTGGAAATGGTTGGGTTTTTAAAAATACGAGCTGCACCATCTACTTGTTTAAAGCACCTATGGAATTTGCTCCTTACTATAATTTGATTACTATTTGATTAGAAGAATTGTGAGGGAGGTAATCTCTGTAGATGCTCTGACTCGCCAAATCATATCACAGTTCAATTAAATGTCATGTTGTGTTCCATAGTCATCAGTTTTTTGTTTTTTTGTGTATGTGTGTGTAAAATTGATGCAGCAAAATAAGAAATATATTATTTTAAACCTATATATATATATATAAACATATGGTCAGTTGCCAAAACTGACATTCAAGCATGACTTTGTCATTCCATTGATTTTAAGTCACAAAGGAAACCTAGATTATTATTACTTTTTTGTTGTCTGCATTCAATCAGAAATTATAGGTTTTAACACTTGGCACAGGCTTGGATTTGGAGCATAATCCTCCATAATGTTTATCGTAAAAAATCAATTCAATATAATTTAGAGGATAATTAAACGCCATAATTTCTACATTGGAATTGCAAATGAAATTGATCATGAAAATTAAAATTTACTATAGATGCACGATTACAGCAGAGTAGTGGTCTACAAACGTCA
The DNA here is from genome assembly GCA_031763155.1 of Dirona albolineata. Classification (NCBI taxonomy): domain Eukaryota; kingdom Metazoa; phylum Mollusca; class Gastropoda; order Nudibranchia; family Dironidae; genus Dirona; species Dirona albolineata. Next base: position 7,055 of record JARFNW010140194.1, on the reverse strand, counting down.
TTCTTAACAAAATTATCGGCTTCAAAATTGATTGTTATGATTTCTACCCTTGAAGAGTTTGTCAATCTTCATCTTATATAACCGTATCGTTTATTTACTTCCATGCCAGAAACTTCCATTTGGTTTAAATAAACTAGCCGTTATTTTGTAATACTCGCCTCATAAAAATATTCAGTCACTTCAGGGTAAAAAAAAAAAAAGTAATTTTGTAAGAGTTGATCTTTTCTTATCAAATAACTTTGTATAATGTGGGGCGGTATATATTACAAAGAGGTTTGACTAATTCACTATTTGATTAAGTTGAAAAAGTCAGTTCCTTGATATGATACAGTACATTCTGATGTCAGTTTTTCATAATTGACCATATCTCTCTATATATGTAATCAATGTATTTTTGATCTTGTGGGAGAGTAATTTGGATGTGAGAAAATGTGATGTGATGAACGTCATCTAACTAAATTCTTTTACTTCTACTGATGAGTAAAAATAAAAGTTGCATTGCAGCAATTATTTAGAGCACAGACTTGCAGACGAGTGGTTTTTTTTTGGTGGCTGTTTGTTGTTTTTTTTGCGTTTTGTATTTTCCTCTTTTGCTATTGTAATTGTCCTGTCTCTTTCATTTATTTTCCTTGTACAAATAAATCCTATTTTTACTTTATGGGTGCGTAGAGTAGAACTTGAGTTGTGTTTTTTTTTCTCTCGCTCGTCTATTGTGGGGATTGCTATTTATGGCAAAGCAAGTTATATTTTTTTGTAGGAAAAAAAATATTTTGGTGTTTCTTCTGAAACTAAATAGTAGGCTACTTGGAGCTGCTTCGATTCGAGTGTGAGGAGAAAGGATTCATTTTTGACAGTTTTTTTTTCATCACCACATTGGTTTGCAAACAATATTTCAAACATGTTCATTGGGATGTTGTTATGGTAAAGTTAATATTATTGTGATTCCTTCGGTTTTTTGGATGGTTGGGAGTGGTTTTTATGAAATTCTGTTGTTTTCTCAACAATCTCATTTTGTTTCGTATTCAAATTCAACAGAGCTATTTGAATTTGTTAGTTAGAGTATGGTACAGTTGTGTCAATCCCAGACTTTGAGCATTATGAAATTGAAATCGTTAGATGGAAAATTTATGTTTTTATTCAGTCAAGTGTGCACAGTGCTCAAATGGGTATTGTTAGAAGTAGATGAGAGGGACCTTTACTTGTTTTACAAGTCTTTTTGTCAAAACAATTATTCAAGTATACTTTATTATAGTCTTATCATATCTACTAACGGGGTGGTTTGACTTTCTGTGTTTAAAAAAACGATCTCTGTTTTAAAAAAAAAAAAAAAATTATAGTGACTGACTGATTTTGTTTGTTTGTTTTAAAAAAAGAAGAAAAAATACAGACTTAATAATTTTGCTTTAGCTGGGTAGAGACAGAGAGCTAATAGAAAATTATTTATGAAACTCTAATTTTTTTTGTACATGCACATTGTAAGATTCACGGCTACCACTACTACCACCATGCACTAAGTATGGCTTGAACTTGAATCAATTTTTAAAATTATATAATATATATTTTGGTCATCTCATAATTATATCATTTCTATCTTTCTTTTAATTTGTCCTAGTTGCTCCTAGGCTGTGCACAATGATTTTTGTGTGGGTGAAAAATAAGCAATCTTATTTGAAAAAAAACCAAAAAAAACAGCGAGGATATTTAATTTTAAAAAAACCTGCCAGTGTTGCTCTACGCATGTATTTTTTATTCACTTTTCAAAGTCATAGATTGTTTCAGGAATTGTATATATACTTCCTAGTTTCCTCGTTTGTGATGAAATCATCCACTCATTAACAATTTTCCCGAGCGTGCAAGAATGTTGCCCAATCCTGATCAAGATCATCTCAGCACTGTCACATTGGCGTAACTGTTACTGTGTTACCAACAGAACTGTTACGCTATGTTTTTTTCCCCCCTTGGGTTTCCCCTATATGTTTCCATTGCATTGACACATTCCTGTTACCTACTCTAAAATTCAGTAACAAAAATGACTTCTTTTTTTTTCTTCCTTTTGTTTTTTGTTTTATTTTCTAAGGTGCGTTTATTTCCGAAGTTATTGTCTCATTGCCGTGAGTTTGTTGGTGGGAACCCAATTCTATTAAATATCCATTGCTCTGGTGTAAGATTTACTGCAAAATTATTTTTGTCAGTGTCCATCTAGAATCAAGGATAAAACATTGACAATTTAGAATTTTTTTCCCTGGAAACTAAAGGACCGTCATCTGCATCACCCTTCACTAGCTGCTGAAAAAGATATATCGAACTATATCATGTATGTTCTTTTTTTCTTTTTTTAAAGATTAAAGTATCCTGTTTTAAGTGGGTTGAGGATAATGAATACTTATTCTAGACAGATTAGGACGTTATTGTGACACATTTATTTTTGTTTTTTATGTGTCTTTAAACTGGTGGAAAAATGGCATTCTCCCGAATTTGTATCTGTGGTTTTTGTTGATTTCTTTTGTAACTAGTTTTATTTCATGATATATTTATTGTGCATTACAAGTTATAAATGACAAAAAAGAGGCGAAACATTTGTATGTTGAGGTACGTTTGATACAACATTCAGTTTTGATGAATTAACAACAACCTTGGTCTTTTAACTCTCCTGCTAGAAGTAGAAGTGAACGAGTATGAGTTAAGCTGCGATACGGGAAAGGAAAACTTAATCAGCGTGTGTGAGTGTAGCCCAAATATGTTGACATCCAGGTGTCAGTGTGTGGTTGTTGTAATACCATAAGCATTTGGTTTGTTTTCGCTCTGGATGCTGACATGGGAAGGGCGTCGTATCTATATTTTTTTTCCGCATTCAAAAATATTTGTAACTTATATTATATTTTGAAAATAGCAGTGGGCAGCCTTACTGAAATTATCATTAATTGTGAGTGGATGGAAAATTAGTGATACTAATACGATTGGAATACCCATGCATTCAGTAGTCTATGTCTAAGACCAGTTCCTCAGGAGATGGGAAAATAGGGCTCGTCTAAGCTGGATTAAATTTTTTTTATGTCCTGGATATCATCACACTCTCACGAACCTTTTATAATGAGTAGATACAGAAGCCCGTGAATCAATAGATTCTGCATCACTAGCCCTACCAGCACTAGCATAGTGTTGTATTTATTGTTCTCACAAAGTACAAAGTGGCAAAAAACTTGAGATATTTCTTTCAAATTTTATCAAAACAGCATTAAAAACTGCACACTGAAGTACCCTAAGTTGTATGTGGCGGCCAAGGTGTTATAATAATAGATGGTTTTAGAGAAAATGCAAGTTGGATCACCAAATTTCTTACAAAGCTTGCTATTGCATTCATTGGATTTGAATTTGTTTTGTTCTTAAAGTGGAGTCACTCAAGAGTGTGCTTTTAAGAGTAAAAATACCTAAATATATATGAAATTAAAATGCTGTTTTGAACGATGAGAGTGATCTTGTTAGGCAGAGACTACTGCATTGTTTTTTATTGTTTGCCTGCTGCCCCCATGAGTACCTTTGCATAATTTAATATCTTTTTGGAATAAATGATTGTCCAGGTATCGAATAAATCGCACTTAAAAAAACCGCTTTGTCATTGTCATCTGTCATCGTTTATTCCAAAATTGTCGTCAGTCAGAAATGATTTGTCCCATTATTTGTTTCTCTTAATGTCTGAAAGAATTTCAGCCGTCCCAAACGTTTCGGAATAACTGTTCTTTGTTCGTTCCAAGAGACGCACATTGACAATCATGGTCACATTAAACAGTACAAGTACATAGATAATGATAAGAACACAGATCACATGGGGAAGGGATAAGTTTGTTATCAATTAAAGATCTTTCAATTGCACTCGTGGTTATAGTTCTATGAACGACGACATGTTAAAAAAAAATTGTTTTTAATTTATCGTAAAGGTCATCTCTTAATTAATTAATGGTGCTGGTACACCAGGTTTATTGCCGGCTATACTGGAGATCTATTGTTATCATTTGCATTTATTTCTTCATTAATAATACTATCTCCACTTGAACTCATTTATAACCGATTTGGATCTGTTCATATTATTCTTTAACGTTCTAATGACTATAATGTTTTGAAAATACAAGGGACGAAGTGGATGTTGTTTTGTTTAAAATGGTACATGAAGGATACTTAATCGGAATTTACTCTTACCAAATTCATTTTAATGTTTAGGAAATTCACTTCAAAATGTGTACAAATCTTAATAAAATCAAGACAGCATTGTTTATCTAACTGAACACCTTGAATTGTAAGGAAAGTAACTTGAGTAAGGGTATTTACCTCAGACACCTACTCTCATTCATTGATCTCAAATATTTTTTTTTTCACTTTGCAAGTTGTGAAACCATTTTTGTGGTAAATTTGTTGACTGTTTTGTCTGCAGCAGTCGCTTATTTCTGAGAAATTTTTGGTCAGATTTTTTCTTTATACACGTATGTGGTGTGGTTGTTATTGTTAAATCAATTATTGAAATATAGAAGTGGTGTGTGGTGAAAATATCCGATATGAATTATGATTAAGAGTGGGTGGTTTTTTTTTTTATGACTGTGTTAAATAGTGTTATTGTCTTTTAATTTTTTAACTGGAATATGTTATGACTTTTCTGGAAAAAAAAATCATACATATCCACCATGTCTTGTGTTCATTGCCTTTTGTCAAAACAAATTTATTTCACTCACAGATCATTTACTTGTTTTTCTTTATTTAGGTTGGGTTTTCTTTGTTTTGTTTTTTGTATTTTTTTGTACCACAATTTTAGAACCGCTGAGATAAAGGCTAACTAAGAAGAGGGGAGGGTAATTTTCTTGGCTTCTGATATATCATTTGTTTGTCTCATTGATATCCAGGGCATTCAGCATATTGTGTGGAAAGACTGGTGGGTTTTAAACTCTGAATAAATCACACTAGCACTTGATTAATTCCCTTTTTCAGTTTTATTTATTTGTTGTTTTTTTTTTTAAATTTTAGACACTGTTCACACATTACAGATATGTGTGGTGATCAATGGGTTTATCAGTTGAAGTTTTCCGTGACGCCCTGTATGCAAAGTTTGATATTTTAAAAATTATTTTATGTTCAGGTTCTTCATGCGTTTTGTGAATATTTATGCCATGGAAGTGGAAGTTCGGTAGAGTTTTGATCCTCTTTGTTCGTTAGAGAAGGGTATATTTGATATGTATGTATAATATTATATTTTATCGTTGGGTAAATAAAAAATCTTTCCTTTTTTCTCTCTTTTTTTTCTAATTTTAAATAAACTCTTTTCAGAATATAATTTGGGTACGTAATTATGGAATAATGTGGATTCACAGTGAGTAATGTAACATTTAACGTTTGTCTTGATCCGTTTGACTGATGTACGTTATCTGTCTCCTTCATATGTTGCATGGAGAATCTATATCAATATCATCGTTAATCATGTTAGAAAAACTAATTATTATTATTAGTCTTGAAATGGATGCGTCGTTTCGTTGTTATATCTTTGGGACGGGGAATAGTTTTGTGTGTTTATGCCTTAATATTTACGCAATTTGTTACTCTCACAGATTTCTTGTATTTGACCAATTTAAATTGTAAATTTTTTTTCTATTTTTTTTTTTTTCGTTTAAATTTTTTTTCATTTTTTTTTCGTTTTGTTGTTGTTATTGTGGAGAATGTTCATGTGTCTGCAACCTGTCTGGTGATTATCTTGCCAATGAAATGTTGTACTATTGCAAATTATACCTGGTTCTATAATAAAGCTTTTAAATTAGTAAACAACACCATATTCATTTCATTGTTTGTTTGATTATTTTTTGGGGTTTTATTTTTTTTGTTATGTCTCTTTTTTCTCCTCTTTTTTTGTTTTCTTTTTTAATTAAAAAATAAATAATAATAGTTATTGATTGTTTAAGGTAACCTTACACCAAAAGGTAGAGAAAGGAAACTGATTAAGATTGTTTGGGGTTCAGGTTCATCATAGTATCCACCATCCAATCATGATAATGGATGAATGGATCTGGACTCAATATTATTATTATTATTACAAGTAAGCAATGTACGCATTCTATGAATGGGATAATATTATGTGAATACAACAAAATGTTTTTCTTTCTCTCCATCTGAGGGCTCTAAACTCTAATACAATGTACGCAAACAATTTTCAGTTGTCCGCACGAATGAGCACCTTATCGATTCACAACTTATATCGTCTACATTAGACATGTCAGATTGTTGCCTTTGTGAAGCTAATTTTTAAAGGTTTGAATTGAAATATTGAATAAATATGTATCAGGCGTATTTCTTGTTTAAACTACGCTCACAGACATCTCTAAGATCTAAAGTAACTCATCATGCATTTTTGCAGAATTTTTAGACCCCAAATTAAAAAGCCTTCATCGTCTGAACATTATTCCAAGCTCCATTAGAGGGTAGTGGATTAGCTCAGAGGTAGTGGGTTGGTTTGCTGTTCACGGCGAGGCGGAGTTGCCGTGGCAGGCATGGGTTCGATCAGTGCCTGCTCCTCCATCTTCATTTAGTAACATGTTGGCATAAGTATGACTTGTGTCAAAATGTAAATAGTCTAGTCATCTACTGAGACTAAGAAGACTTTCATTGTGATGTGAGCTGTCTTATGAAATGGGTTTTGTAGAAATTCGCAAGGCAGTTATGGTTATATTGTAAAGACGAATATACAATATGACATATAATGCATATTTGTCATATCTCCCACACCGACTTGTGCCATGCTACTTTGATTCGCATAGGAATGTAACCCTGACTCTTGGACTTCATTGAAACAAACAGGAGCACCAGGCAGAGAACCCGTTCGTCCAACAGTTCCCCGTTTCTAACGTTTTTACGCTCTTGAGAGGAAAATGGAACCTGTATATAATGAGAGCGTAAAAACGGGAGAATGACTATCTCGAGAGGAAAACGGACCCACTCTGTGAGAGGGTAAAAACGGGAGAATGACTATCTCGAGAGGAAAACGGACCCACTCTGTGAGAGGGTAAAAACGGGAGAATGACTAT
>JARFNW010140172.1:0-10428 GCA_031763155.1 Dirona albolineata | reverse complement strand
TATATATATATACATACATACATATATACACACAGTGCTTATATTTTGTCTTCAATGTAGGCTGTAGGCAATAGGAGTTCCTTCTCTAGCCCAAGCATACCCCCTCCAAAAAGCCCAAACCAAACCCAAACAAAACAAACTAAAAACAAAACAAAACAAAACAAAACAGAACAAAACAAAACAAAACAAAAAAACCACAAAAAACAACAGATTGGATGAAAACAGATTGGTGGAAAACAGATTAGTGGAAAACAGATTTGCAGAAAACAGATTAGAGGAAAACAGATTAGTGGAAATAAGATTTGTCGAAAACAGATTTGTAGAAAACAGATTAGAGGAAAACAGATTAGAGACAAAGAGATTAGTGGAAATAAGATTTGTAGAAAACAGATTTGTAGAAAACAGATTTGTAGAAAACAGATTAGTGGAAAACAGATTGGTAGCAATAAGATTTGTAGAAAACAGATTTGTAGAAAACTGATTGGTGGAAAACAGATTGGTGGAAATGAGATTTGTAGAAAACAGATTTGTAGAAAACAGATCAGTGGAAAACAGATTGGTGGCAATAAGATTTGTAGAAAACAGATTTTAGAAAACAGATTGGTGGAAAACAGATTGGTGGAAAACAGATTTGTAGTAAACAGATTGGTGGAAAAATGTGCTGGAAAATAGGTTGAAATTAGAATATCACTCTATGTCATCATAATGTCATCCAATCAAGTCAATCCAGGGGTCAATATGATTGTAAGGAATGCACTCTCTGAATCCATCTAGATGGGAACACGCCAACGTTTAGGCAAATCAATGTAATTATCATTAATAACTACCACTCACTGGCCTGGTTACATTTGAATGTCAATGTCAGCTTTTTCATATGGGAAAGTAGAAAAAATGTAGGCAAAGGGAAAATGGTTGTAAGGGGTGGGAAATATTACTTTGTATCTCTTTCTTTGTCTCTGTCTATGTTTCTCTCTCCCTCCCCCTCTCTCTCTTTCTCTCATCCTCCCCCCCCTCTCTCTCTCTTTCTCTCTCTCTCTCTCTCTCTCTCTCTCGTTCTCTCTCTCTCTCTCAACCCCCCCCCCCCTCTCCCTCTCTCTATCTATATATATATCTCTATGTCTTTCGCTCTGTGTTTGTGTGAGTGAGTGTATGTGCGTATGTGTGTGTGGGAGTGTGTTTGTGTGTGCGTATTTGTGTGTCGTTCCTCCCTTTCTGCTCTTATATTCTCTGACAACTAATAAATGTTTATATAAACAACAAATGTAACACACAATTTTATAAGATAATGAAATATATATCTGACCCACTCCACTCACAAATACAAACAAGTGACAGGAGGTGGCGTTTGATATATTATATGAAAGCACCTCTTTGGAGAAATTCCCACAGTTTATTTCGCTGTTGGGTGTATGCCTGAGGCTACAATACCATGTTGTGTGGTCCAGATATGAGTAATACTGAACAATGGATTGCTTCTTGTACCAAACAAGATATATTGGCACAGTGGGCTGATCCCCTGCTTACATTACAAATCTTGATCCATAGATTTCTCTGCTCTGTATCAGGCCATGTATACTAGTGGGGCACAGACCTGCACTTAACCTGAATACGTTTAACATGGTACTGCGCATCGATGCTTTCTGCCTTGTACACTGTCCTCGGCCAGACACAGAGCTGGTCCCTACACTGCATAATTACGGTACATTAGGGAACAGATAACAAACAAACATGAAAGCACCAACAGAATGATAGAGAATGTCGTTGTTACATTCCACTGTACGCAGCTTTGAGTCCATCGTTTGATAAATGAATTAGTAATAAATAATTTTGTCTCTAGAATATTCTTGTTTACATATTATATGATTTAATCATAAACAAATCCTAACTACCGTTTCTTGAAAAATAAGAAAAAGATCTTCAAGAAAAAGAAAAGGAAAAAAAACCAGCCAAGTTTGGTAGCATCAAATTAATTTAGTATACGTAGGATTCGAACTCGAGGCATATGCGTTGACAGCTACAGCAAGCAAGGGCATCCACAGATTCAACATCAACAGTCAAGAAAAGCTCATTCTTATCATATCTTTTTGTTTCTTCTGACAAAAAGTTTGTCATTGTGTTTTGTTTGTTGTTCGGTTATCCATAGCTCATTTTATGTGAAGTAACGTGGGCAAGGCTGCTGGAAGCCAGGTAAAAGGTAAAAAATAGTTGTAGATATTATAACAAGCTTCTATGTCTGACAATGTACAGTAATTAACTTTTCAGGTTTCCCCTTTATAAAAAAACAACATAAGACGAAAATGAACATTAAAAAATTGTATGTGCAGTGCATAACGACACCCCTGAATAACGAGTCTCTGGATAGCGACATTGACCTCTGGTCCCGACACCCCCGGATAACGACATAATTTTCCAGTCCCGGGCGATGTCGTTATCCGGAAGTTGCACTGTAGTTAAGTTGTATGTTGTTTTTTTATAAAGAGGAAACCTGAAACGTTAATTATGCAATGTCATACATAGAAGCTTGTTATTATATCTACAACTATTTTTTACCTTTTAAAATGTGAAGTGACAGTGACAGGCAGTATTAGGATGAATGTTCAACTCGGACCAGATGGAGATGTCATGGATTAGGAGTTTAAAACAAGCAGGGGACAGCCCTCTTCTTAATGTGTTGATGAATAGAAACCTTGAATGTCAGCATGAGCAACGCAGTGATATTGAGTGTAGCGTTAGTAAGGTACCCTTATTCTGTTGGGAAACAGATGGTGAATAAAGAAGGCTTCAAAAGGAGACAGGTACACTAGAAAGTGTGTTGCTTTAAATACAAGGTAGAAATTTGTGGTGGTAATGGTAAACGCATTTTCTGAAAGTAGCATTATTAGAAAGATAGTTATACTTATATATTTCTACTTAAGTGAAATGATGATGATCTGAAGTGGCGTTGGTGGCCGAGCGGTAAGGCTGTCGGACTCAAGATCGAGAGGTCTCGAGTTAGAACCTTGGCTGAAGCTTCTGATAATGTTGAGTCCTTGGGAATTTACAAAAAAAATTCTCGTTCGACTCAGTTACAGGCAGAGAAAGATAATGCTAGTATGACAAGCCTATTAGGGCACTCTACTGCATGCTCCCAGCTCCCTCCCATAACTTCAGGTTACTTGGTGCAGTGGCAGAAATATGAAGCGTGTAAATGATAGTCAAAATGAGAACTCACAGTTCATTCAGCAAAAAAAAAAAAAGTACGTAAGAACCTTGGGGGGTCCTTAGAGCAAGGAGACTGGAGCCGTATACACAGACCGTATGTTAAATGTTAGCATATTTTGGCACTATCGTGTTGCAGTAAATTATACTCACAATGCAACATTACATGATTCGGTATATTAATCATGTAATGTTTTGAGTATAATTCACTTCTATAAAAGTGTGCCAAAATGTGCTATAGTATGGTCTGTGTACATGGCTTCTGGTCTATTACTGTTACAGATTACTTCCCCAGTTATAATTTAAGCTTGTACAGGTAGGCCTACCCATGGGCCAAAGGATGCAATTGGAGTCGAAGCTTCTTGCCTAAGAAAAACAATAAAATGACTGGGGTAGGAGGATTTGAACCCACAACCATCGCTATCAAAAGGGATAGAAATAATTGAAGTTGAAGCAGTGGTCATGGTGGAGTTTGAGGTTGAGACATCCAATTTTTGAAGACATTGTGAATGTGAAGTCAATACAAATGGTTTATAACAATAACATAAGGGGCAAATTAATGTGTTGGACATAAACCGTTAAATTGAGGTGGGCGTGTCCCTTACAAATGTTATGTGGCATTATTATTCCAATGTCTGTAGTCTTCAGTCTCTGATGTTCTGACATTATGTAAATGTGCCTACTGTGATGATAACTTCACCCCGTTCCAGTGGCTTACGAGTATGAGTGAACATAAATACAATCTTTGAATGTGAATTGTTCAGTTCATCAGTACTATGTTGACGTTGACCATTACCAATGATCTTTACCTTGATATGAAAATTATCCCAAAAAAATGACGCTGAACTTAAACATTACGATGTCACTAATTAAAACAATGCCTTAATGATTAATGTTAATCATATCAACCCACTCTGACTTCAAGTAAGATGTTATAAAATGAGATAGCAGAGCATAGGTTTTTGGTAATTATGTACTCGTTCACTCGTTCACTGAATGAGAATGATTCGGCCATTTCCTGCTGAAGCAGATGAAAATCAAAAACATCACCAATTGTTATATTATTTTATTCTATTTCATTTTTTGAAGTGGGCTATCTGTTTGGAAACCTGCTCAAATTCGAACCAAACACAGTTGGTCAAAAACACGTTTGAGTCTCTATTTTACTATTACTAGCCTGTGTATTTTGTATTTGTTACAGGATGTTATTTTTGTTTGATTTTTTTCAGGCTTCGAAAGCATTTCAAATTTCATTGATGTGTTGAGTGTCGTTGTCCAGGTAGCTGCAAGACCTTGCACAGACCTGTCATTGTCATTGTTAAATTCAAACTGATATGTAGCTTGTCTATCATTAAGACAGATTTACACGTTTCGGTTATTTTGTTTTTTTCTCTGTCTCTCATCAAAATCAAATGTTGTCCATGAATGAGCATATGGTATAGAGGAGGGACAGGACACCGGACAACTCGGCACTAACATCTTGGGTTGGTTTGTCAGACAGTGGTGATTAATTCTAACAGACCAAAAACAGTTGTGGTTAAAATCACGTATTTGGTCGGTTAGAATTAATTACCACTGTCTGACGAACTAAACCAAGCTGCTAGTGCCAAATTGTCCGGCGTCCTTTCCTGGTCCGGAGTCCTGTCCCTCCATTATATGAGGTATGATTATCTGTTTGGAGTCAGCACTTTTTCTTCTTTTAAAAAAAAACTGATTCCTTATTTTATGTTATAGAATGATGTTGTTTCATGGTTATGACAATGTTGTAGAAAATGTTGATTTGTATATAATACATATATTATATATTCTTTATCTTGTACAACTGTTGGTTGTGTACATAATCTGTACTGGTTTATGCATTATGTCAACTTTATGTTAAATGGTTTTGTCAATCTTTCTTGACATTTCATTTATTAAAGAGAAATTTAATATCAATCAGATGACTACAGTATTTTCAGATGGTGAAATGAAGTTTTTGTCATGGATTGAACAAGACTTTGTGTTCACATCTAAATTTTGATAATAAATTATATCTCTTGAGGTTGACGACAGTACAGTGCTTTCCAGAAAATGAAATGAAATTTTTTTCTTGCTCATAAGTTATGATGTTCATATTTGTGTTTACATGACATGGCAAGGGTCCATGATTAATGAAAATCAATTCATTCAAGACGTGCCGGACTTGTTTAATTTGTTCAGAAACTTTTTACAATTTTGTTGAAGCCTTCTGCCTTGTACACTGCCCTCGGCCAGACACAGAGTTGGTCCCTACACTGTTTAATCACGGTTCTAAAGGGAACCCTTTACAACGGCAACTTTGCTTCAGCCCCAAAGTTAGCAGTAAAAGTCAGTATAAAGGGGTTTTATTGTAGTAAAATGCAATAAATTTTGTTTAAACAGTCTTGTTCTCACTCTCTCACTGTGTAAACTCGCCACCACCCTACCCCTTGTTGAATGCCCAAAAGCTATCAGCATAATCAATGGAACAGTGTGGTTCCAGACACATGCCCGACACCAACAGAGACCGACGGTCAGACACAGACGTTTATTTAATAGTAAATAGAGAATACATGATGTGGATAGATTCAAAAGGGCTTCCTTTCAAATACACGCCCGCCGGACGTCCCCAGAAGCACCACCCGATGGAAAATGGCTGTCTGTGTCTGAAACCACCCTTAGTGTTAGAAAATTTAAATGACCAAATGGGTTATCCGTTCCCTATAGTACAGTGATTAAACAGTGTAGGGACCAGCTCTGCGCGTGGACAGTGTACAGGTCAGAAGGCATCGATGTGTAGACCCAGGTAAAATGTTTCCAGGTTAAGTGCAAGTCTGTTCCCCACCAGTAAACATGGCCTGATACAGAGCTGGAAAAGCAAAAGATCAAGATTTTTAACCCAAGCAGGGGATCAGCCCACTGTGCCTCATCTATTTGTGATTTTTAAAAAGCACTTCACAAGGATAATATCACAATAACAAATGAGATTTTATTATTATTTGTATATTTATTCAGCATTTTAAAAATAAGCACATTATGTAGGTAGACACGAACAGAGCTTTTACTTTCTTTTATTCCATCAAGTAAAACATTTTAAAACATCCATTAATTTATCGACATCAAGTACTAAGGTTTTAAAAGAGCTGCAAATGTTTCAACAATCTTTGCAATGTAAATACCACCAATATTTGATTTAATTTTGTAAATCTACTATTTGTAGATACACCAGTTACAGAACAAAATTCCCTTATTTTAGTTTTTTTCCCCAACCCGTCACTTCTTTTTCACTGGATTAAAATTAAATTCATTGTAGAGTAGATACAGGAAAAGCAATGATAATGACAGTAGGTATAATTGTTATAAAGCACCAGTAGAAATTTACCGTTAATTTCTAAAAATGCATATAAATATATATAGGTATAATAATGAGTTCAAAAGTCTGGAATATTGTTTTCATTCTCAACATGGAATACGGTGTCAGCCAGGGCGTATTCTACATGGGCTCTCTCTGCTGCTGCCGCCATCTAAGTGAGAGGAGAAAGAGATAAAAGATGGGATAATTTATTATGATGACAACAATAATAATAAGTAAAAAAATGTTTGGAAAGTCATTTTTACATTTAATAACATTTGGCTATTGATTAGGCGACTCAAATCTATACATTTATTTAAAAAGATGACGGATTTAAATCCTGGCAGAAGCTACCACTACCAATGTTGAGTCCTTGGGAAAGACTTCACACATTTTTTCCTCACTCGACTCAGGGGATAAATGATGTCAAGTTTTTGAGCCTGTAAAACCTATCTTTATCTTTACCTTTATTTTGACAGAGGTGTATAAATTACATTCCCATGCCGTACACTCACTAAAAAAATTGGTATAAACAAATTTATTAAATAGAAGCAAATTTGTAAGCACGGGTGGTTGGATACCCAAAAAGTAAACCCAAAATGAAGATGGCGGTTTAACAACAACAACAAGAAAACCATAACCAAAAATGATAAATATAATAAAATAAAACTTACTGGCGTGAACTCCATGTCTTTTGGTTGATATTTGAACTTTGGACCAAAATTTGCCGTCACCTGTAGATTGGAAAAAAAAATAAAATATGAGATCAAATTCAAACATATAATGCTGTCAAAGATCTTGAACAATGACTGAATTGGACTATCCTGACATCTCATAATATGTTTACATTTTTGAGGGAGGGAGAGAGAGAGAGGCGTGGAGAGATTTTCAGCCACCCAATTAACCGTTTTATGTAATTTATAGACCCATTGCATTGAGTTTATTCCTGGGAGTTCACACTTCCCGCCAAGTGATTTTTGTCCATCTAAGACTTAGAATCAGCAACAACAACAAAAAAGAATCAGCAATAAAACAAAGACACAATTTCTAAAAATTGTTCGTCCCCAGAAGCTAAGACTAAGATTTTGCATCATCTGCACACATAATAATATCCCTAATCTGTTTGTTTGTTATCTGTTCCCTGTAATACCATAATTAAACAGTGTAGGGACCAACTCTTGAGTCTGGCCGAGGGCAGTGTACAAGGCAGAAGACATCAATGTGCAAACCCAGATACAAATGTATCCAGGTCAAGCGCAAGTCTGTGCCCCACTAGTACACATGGCCTGACACAGAGCTGGAAAATCTATGGATCAAGATTTCTAATCAAATTAGTAATTATCCCAAGTACCCTATAACGAGACAAACCGTACCACAGAGTTCTTGAACAGAGAGATGGCCGGATAGTACGTTCCTTCAAAGATGTCACTGAATGCCACTCCGGCACTTTTACCATTTTTGTACATCATGATCTGAAAGAATTGGGGAAAAAATTTGATAATAATCAATGTGTAGGTACCGGTAGAGCCAGACGGGAGACGCAGTAATAGTAGTCATTCGGAAACGTAGTGTTTCAAACTTGGCACCATTTGTGCATTCCCCATCGGCCAAACCGATTAATTTTTAATTGCAAAAATATTATCATTCTCATCTAGTGGGGATTGAACTCTGTACCTTCGCCTTCAGTGTCTGCGGCAAGAACAAACCACAAGAACACTGGGTGACAAATCGAACGTTCAGTGGACATAGGTATTTTAGCGGCTCATTGTATTGAGTTTCTATCTGTTCCACTTCCAGGAACTTAGTATTTAATTGCCATTACTTGAGTGTGATTCTGTGCACACTTCTTACAAAGTGATTTTTTTTCTCCATCTAAAATCAAATTTCAAATTAGTAGTAAAGCACTGACAATGACTGGGACTTTCAAAATAGTTTATTCCGAGAAGCTGTGATTGTATGTCACCTGCACCCCTGTTATAGAGAACACTGGTGACAAAATGTGAGGGTGAGGTGGGTTGGTTTTTTTGGGGGGGCTTTTTGTTTTGGGTTTTTTTGTGTTCTTTTTTTTTTGGGTTGTTTGTTTGTTTTTTTGGCGGGGGGGGGGTTTTTTTGGTTTTGGGGAGGGGCGGGAGTGGGGTGCTTTGTTGTGTTTTGTTTTGTTGTCTGCACACCACATAGCACGTCCCCTGTCTAGCTATGAAATGTCATCACTGTTCTAGTTGACATGTAAATGGCCCCACAGTTATATCATTACTCTAAGTACTCTTAAGTCCAAGGCCTGTCTCTAAATGACATATTATGACCTATGACCTTTGCATAACCAAACCCTCACCTTGCTTCCTTTGGCTGGCTTCAACGCTTTCTCTGTTTCACTCACGTTGTCTTTCTCCTCAAAATACAGATGGGACTTGAACTTCACCAAAGGCTGCAAACAGATTTTAAAAAATAATGGAATTTCAGTATAAGATAATATTAGATGATATTTATTTATTTGTGCCTTTCAGACACATTATTATGGTACAAAGCAGCGATTGACAAACACAATAAACAACATTAAATATCACTCAGGTGGATTCTGAGTATGATAATAATAATAGAGAGATCCAACTCATGGCATTAGACAAAGTGGGCTGATCCCATGTTGCCCTAAATTCCTAAATCCATCATCATTACCCGGCTGTGTGTTCAAATGACATCGGGTTACAATTACAGGTTAAGGTTCGACTTTGCGTGTGTGTGAGTGAGGGAGAGAGTGTGTGTGTTAAGCGTCATTTAGGGCATAGCATGGGGCTGACCACAATTCTGGAATCAAACCCGTGTCTGCAAAAACGCACCATCGCCTCGGCCACTCTTAGAGTCAGACGCAAAATTTCTGCTACCCACATTGGTTTCCTTGAATGTCAATGGTCAATTTTTCTGACACATTAATTTTCTACCTTTTGTCACCGCTTTCCGCTCTACATTAGGTAGGAAACCAAAGAGAAATAACTCAAGTTACGATATGTCGTTAAAATATACATATAATTTCTAGTTATTTCCCCTTACAAAGTATCATTGGGACTTATTTTCTTTGCTCTCACTCTCAGCTCAGTTGTACCATACCAGAGACTTCAGAGTTAACTCTACTAAAGTCTCTAGTTATACAGAGATAAAATATAGATTGTGTAAATTAGTTTCTTTCAATGTTTGACAGTACAAAACATCGACGTTTCGACCATATCATCATATCACTTCAAGTTCGAGTCCGGCATAACATTGCTCCTATTGAGCCTCTGTCAGTTTTGCTAGGGTTTTTTTGTTGTCCTTACACTTTAGTTTCCGTTAATTGCATTGTTTACCCTTTGTTATACATAATAGACATACTCTACTTATCTTCTCTATTTCTTTACCTGGCCTCTTGCTTTTTGTCATTAATATTAATATTATTATTGTCGACTTCAAAGCAATAATAACATAGTTTTGTTTTTTTGATCAACAGGTCCTCACTCCCTTGCAGTTGCAGGTATCAGTTGTACAGGTACCGGCACACAAAGCCGTGCAGTGGCGTGAACGAATATAATGACTGTATGAATGAAAGGTTATCAATGAAGGGATGCACACCACAGAATGAGTAATACATTGGGGGGGGGGGGGATAAATTATTTATTTAGCGATGCACACAAATTGAGATGCAGGTAGTCATCTTCTACTTATGCCATTGTGCAATCGGGGTTTGTATTACATATAGTGGAGGGACGGGACTCCGGACGGGACAGGACACCGGACAACTTGGCAGAAGCAGCTTGGTTTGGTTTGTCAGACAGTGGTGATTAATAATAATAATAATAATAATAATAATAATAATAATAATAATAATAATAATAATAATAATAATAATAATA
>JARFNW010140161.1:0-10429 GCA_031763155.1 Dirona albolineata | reverse complement strand
TCGGTAAGAGCCATTTAGTGTGCTTGAGTCCGAACCGTGCTTAATAGCAGCGTGCTTAATGCCGGCATGTACTGTATCAGGTCATCTGTACTAGTGTGGCACAGATTTGCACTTAACCTGGATACATAATTTGTATCTGGGTCTGCACATCGATGACTTCTGCCTTGTACACTGCCCTCGGCCAGACACAAAGCTAGTCCCTACACTGTTTAATCACGGTTCTAAAGGGAACAGATAACAAACAAATATACATATATACATATACATATACATATATAGAGTAGGGTCGGCAATGCGTAACCCCTCAATCACTTGAAATCCTGACGATTAAAGATATAATAAAAGATTTTCTTATCAGAAAAGCTCCCAAATGCGAAATGATGTTTAGAAAATGGGAGAATCCTTGAGAGGTTTTGCCAGATTTCATGAGTGGAAATTTCGAGGGACTTTGCATGACCTTTTTCATGGGAAATGTTGATTGGGGCTGTAAGCAAGTGATGCTTGATCTCGCCCCAGCAACACAAACAGATCTGAACAAAACTCACAAACATGATGCCCGGGATTCACACAGGACTGCCAAATTTATATACATACATACATACACACACACACAAACATACACACACACACACATATATTATACATACATATATATGTGTGTGTGTTTTTTATCTATAATGAGGATACGATGTATTCAATTGTTTTTGTCTATATCTGTGTCCACTTCCTTCTCCTGTTCAGGTTGCTATATCAGTCGTATGATGTACATGAGACAGGGGGAACAGAACATGGACCAGTTCTATCGGCCCTGTCACATCGTCCAGTACTACAGATACGTTCGGTTCTTCCCCGACGGTAGGTTTGAGACTCACAGCAGCTGCTGGTGTTCAATAATGGACTTAATTTATTATTATAATAATGTGCAATCTGGCGTGGAAATAAATGAAGAGGGAGCAGACACTGAAGGTCCAATGGGCAGAATGATAGTGGGAGGCGTCGGTAGCCGAGCAGTGAGCACGGCTCGACTGTTGGTGTTGACAAGCCATGTCTATCGTGGCTAGTGAATAGACGGGTGACCGTCTAGGTTCTAAACCCGTCAACGACAAAAAAAATATATACATAATGAAATGTATTGGCTCACCAGCGCTTGTGTCCGTAGATAAGACACTTTGCCCTGCTTACCTCGTCCTATCAGAGCGGACGTTAAATTAAATTTTGGATTTGAGATTAGCAATAGTTACTGTTGAAACCTATTCCATTTAATTGATGGGAATTTATTTTTTATTTTTGTATATATATTTTATATTTTTGTATATTTTTTTTATTTTTTATTCATTATTTTGCATGGACTTTGTCAAACAACACCCACATAGAAAAAAACAAAAAAAAGGAAACAAAGTGATCAATTTTTTGCATTTTGGTTTTCACATCAGTTGGAAGTGATTTCATCATTAGAATTTTTTTTTATCCATGAGAAAGAAAGAAAAAAACCCCGAAGATTTCGCCACACCTCCAATTGACGGAAAAATACAGGGTATTCTTTTTCTTTTTTATTTTAATCCTCAGGTGCAGTGATGATGATGGTTAGTCCCGAAGACCACATGCAGACCTTGCCCAAACTACGTTACAAGAACAGCCAGGCGGCCGGACTTTTGATCGGGGGTTACAAAATTGTGGACAAGAAGGTAAACCAGCAAACTCTTGGTCCCTAAAAATCTAAAAAACATTGATTGAGTTGATGTCCTCTGGATCGAACGTAAATCTAAGATTTATGCAAGTTATTTCCCTTTATCGAATTACTCTATCCTTCACTGGTGGATTTTTTTCTCATAGAAAATTTATTGGTTTTAACCATGGACATCAGAGTATTTAGGTGGGTACCAGTCGAGTAATACAGAGCCCGGGGTATATATTATTCAGGTAGACAGTTTTTATTTCGTTTCGCTCCAAAATTTGCCTCGTTCCCCCTGAGAGGGTAGTTGTAATTTCGTTTCGTTCCTAATTTCCCCTCGTTCCCTTTGAGTTTTAAGTTTCATTGTTCGAAATTGACAAGTCTGTTTACGGTTTCTAGCCGCTAGTAAGCCAGTCAGTTCACAACAGTTCGTTCAATCGTTCGGTTCTTTTTTCAGTTTTAAATAAAATACAGATCATGGGGACTTTCCACCCAAATAAGAAAACAATAGTCTAATGTTGGATATATTACAACCTTCCAACCAAATAATAAAACAATAATCTAGTGTTGTCTAGATTAAAACCTTCGACCCAACACAATAAAACAATAGGCCAGTGTCGGATAGATTAAAACCTTCGACCCAACATAAGAAATCAATAGTCTAGTCTACTGTTGGCTAGATTATAATTAAAACATTCCACCCAAATAAGAAAACAATAGTCTAGTGTTGGCTAGATTAAAACCTACCACCCACATAAGAAACAATAGTCTAGTGTTGGCTAGATTAAAACCTACCACCCACATAAGAAGGACAATAGTCTAGTGTTGGTTAAATTGATTAAAACCTTCCAACTTACACCCACATAAGAAAACAGGTGGGTAAAAAACTGCCCACCTGAATATTATTTATTAATATGTACCCCAGGCTCTGTAACATTCAGGTGGGCAAAAAAACTGAATTGTTTTCCTATCCCCACCTGTTCACCATCAGTGCCCACGACGTTTTCATTGTTTGACACTTCATCCTCAGGTCACCTGTGTGATGAAAAGAGTGAAGGCCGAATCACAGGCGACCATCTACAGACACAAACGCCAGCGACGTGGCGCCCCCCAAAACGAGATTTCCGTCTCGTATTATATGGTAGGTCAGATTACACATTAGGTTCATTTTACCCGGGGTAAATGCTCTACTGTAAAACGCTTAGAGCATGGTGATGATCGTGGATAAGCGCTACGTATACAAATGCCATTTATTATTATTATTATTCAACTTGCCACCAACGACAACAGTCGTTTTTGTTTTTGTCTTGTTTTGTTTTTTTGTTGCTACCCATAACATGCCGTCGTCAACTCAGGTTGTCGGGAGACTCAAGTGTGGTAACTCATGAATTGCTTGAATCTGAGAAAATCTAAGATTTATGCAAGTTATTTCCCTTTATCGAATTACTCTATCCTTCACTGGTGGATTTTTTTCTCATAGAAAATTTATTGGTTTTAACCATGGACATCAACATTCTGTCAATATTGTTCGCCTGTTGCCAGGCACTCATTCACACCCGTGTCAGTTGAAATAAAAAATTGTGTTAAGTATTTCCTAAGGGTTCGAATCTCGAATATCAATATCGCAATCTTGAGCCGGTCAGTCTTAACCACTGGACCTCATGCACCTCGTTAATCTTATTCTGATCTATGTAGGTATGCCATTTATTATTATTATTATTATTATTATTATCGTTATTATTATTATTATTATGATTGTTGTTATTATTATTATTATTATCAATATTATTATTATTATTATTATCGTTATTGTTATTATTATTATCATCATTATTCTTATTGATATTATTATTTTTGATATTATTATGATTATTATTATTATTATTATTATTATTGTTATTATTATTATTATTGTTATTATTATTATTATTATTACTATTATTATTATAATTAGTAGTAGTAGTAGAAGTAGAAGTAGTACAGTAGAACTCAAATCCAACGAACTGGACTCAAAGAACACTTTGCATTCAGCGAACAGAGAAAAATTCCCGGATTTTTCCTTCATTGACTTACGTAAAATATCTAATCTCAGACCCACCCTCGGTTCCAACAAACCAGAAGTATAGGCAAGCTCACAAAAAATTGCTAATCTACTTAGGCATCTAGTTGAAATTCGAACTACGCAAGGTCTGCTGTCGGCTGACGACAAGAAACAAAACTATAAAAATGTACCACAGGCCATATCCTGCCATGTAATAGGGGTGGGCCACAGGCTACAGAGATAAAATAGTGAACAGAGGGGGGAGGAGTTGGAACCGAGGGTGGGCCGGAGATTAGTTCGTTCGATAATTTTACCTCAGTCGATGAAGGGAAAAAAACGGGAATTTTTCTCAGTTCGCTGGATGCAAGGTGTTCTTTGAGTCAGAGTTTGTTGGATTCCAGTTCTACTGTACTGATATTATTATTATTATTATTATTATTAATATTATTATTATTATTGTTATTATTATTATTATTATTATTATTATTACTATTATTAATATTGTTATTATTATTATTATTATTATTATTATTATTATTATTATTATTATTATTGCTATTATTATTATTGTTCTTGTTTATGAATTCTTTGAGATTATGTATCCAAGCTGAAGTGGTATGTTTGTCAATGTGATTGATACCATTTCATTTTAATCCTCCCTATTCCCCTCACCTTACCCTTCCCTTATCCCCCATCCCCACCTCCCCTTCCTTTTACACCTCCTCCTCCTCCAGCCGTTTGACAAATGCTACATTGGCTCCAGCGTGGAGGGAGACGAAGACAACATGTTCTGTGGCCAGATGTCCACCATGTTCATGTTCAGCGAGGCCCTCCTCCCCCAACAGATCAATGCCATGTTTCACCTGGGGCCAGGCTATAAGGTAACATAATGTTGTTTTCATCATCTCCGGCACCATTCATTCCATTTCCTAGCAACTCTCACAAGGCATCGGGTAGTCTTAGACGCAGAGCTCCTGTCAAATCTGTCTGTCCTCTACTGCCTTCCATTTCCATTTCGTCTGCATTCTGTCTGTTACATTATGTCCAGGTGAAATAGTTTGTCATTTGCACACACACACCCTTAATGTGGATGAAGTAGCAGCACTTGTAATTTGTCATCATAGTTATCCTCTCTTGCACAATTACCACCATCATCAATTTCATTGTCATTGGTGTGGTCATCGGCGCCATCATAATCATCGTCATGACTATCTTCATGATCATCGTTGTCGTTGTCAGCATCATCATCATAACCATCCCTACCATCATCTTCATCATTATCATTGATTAAATGCATTGTCCTCACCTTCAACTCTATTGTCATTCTGGTTGATGACTTCATTAAACTTTTTTTATGTACAAAGGATTTCCCCAGGGGGATAAAATAAAGTATTATCTCATCTTATCCTATCTCTTATCTTATAATGCTGATGACTGATACGATATGATGTCTTGATAAAGGAAAGAAATAACAAAAGAATGAAAGAAAGATCTAAGATTGTATCCAAAAATAATTTGAGTTCATGCTGTCCCTGTTAAGCGGCTTGCACTATATTTGTCTTACTGACCAACCTTTTGAACTTGACCTTGTGGAAATTGTCTCTGGTATCAATCACAGAGCCATCATCATCCCGCTCAGTCACCGATTTAGTGTTGGAGATAAGTCATTGCAAACCATCTAGCTGTTTAGAAATATTGGTTATTATTTTGAAGATGGTACCTACACTATATTTTCCCTCCTTAAATCAAAACCATTATGGCAAAGTAATTCCCAGTGTGATCTTCTATGGCTTACCATTTCTAGTTGCTTGAAAGACTGTTGCTTTTTTTTTCACTTTAAGATGCAAGACGAATGAATTTGGAATATGTTAACGATATTATAAATATGTTTCAAAAATGAACCTAACGCTGAAGGAGAATCAGCTGATAATAAGTGTTGGGAAAGAAAGAAAGTTCAATATAAATGATTGTTTTGTTGGGTCTTTTTGCCTCATGTTCTTTTGTGTTCTCTCATTCTCTTTTTTTTTACTCTCTCGCTCTCTCTCGCTCTCTCTCTCTGCTATCACTTTTGGAGTCCTGAGGTCCTGTAGGAAAATACTGAATGGGACCCAGGACCTTTCAGAGTCTACAGGGCTCTGCCCCACAAATCCTATCCCAGATGGACCTAACAAGATGTGCTGACTTTGTCATGAACTCACAGAGTCCAAAAAGAACGTCAAACTGAAATTTTAGTAACATTTTTTCTTCCTTCTTTTCCTCCACCAACAACGCATCATCATCATACTCCCAACCATCTTTTTGAAACAGAGTCAATTTCGGTTTGAGAACGAGAGCGTGACGATAGTCTCTGACGCACAAGAACGGGTATAACGTGTTATCGTTGTTGCTGTTGTTTTATGTGCCTTTTGTAACCATTTATCTCCTAGTAACAGACAACACGCCTTGTTTGCATGTGCTGGTATTCACTCCGCTTTCTAATGTCATGGATGGAGGCGCCATCTACTGGACGGCCCTTTTGGGTTGAGATTAACATGTGTCATAGTCATGTATGTGTTTGTCACGGGGATTTTGATTTTAACTCTTTCGCTACTGGTGTAAATATCCGCAGGTGATCACAGGACAGGCAGATTTACCATAATATTATATCTAGTTCGGACTTGTTATACATTCACAAGTCACCCACTTTGATTTTTCATATTGATGTAGTTGAAAGTAAAGGCTTGAAGTCATTTATTGAATAAGGAATTTTTTCTTCTCTAGACAAAAATCTGTTTGAAGGAAGAATCAGATTGTGAAATCAGGCAGCCATATATTATATACTGTGACAACCAATTTATCTTACTTAGCATTGCAAGGGGCAAGAGTTTCCCATTGTCACACATAGTAAATTACAAGAGATGTTTCTTGCTTGACCTATAAATTGTAAACCACCACCAGAAGTGGATACGGAATGCGTGTCCATGGAGTTGTGTGCAGCCGAGTCAGACACCGACCACGACCACGACCGATGTGACCAGTGAATGAAAACAATAAAAATGATAATAATGACAACCGCTTGTATAGCGCACAAATTCACAAATGTGCTCTAAGGCGCTAGTTACACTAACATCAATAATAACTACAACTACAATGCTGATGGCATAGGTAAATGTACACATGAAATATAATATTAATACGACAGAGAGATACAACTTAGAATGATAAAATCACAACACAAAGGCCCTTCGGCGGAAAGAGGACTCAAGTTGCTAAAATTTCACAGAAAGGCATCTGAAAGTTGCATTATTGCCAAAAACTTTTTGTTTTCATGGGTTATGAATAGCTAGATATGAAGTAGTTTGATTTACATGCTGAGATGCATGGTTGTAACTCAGGCGGTCTGAGCTTGTAGCGAAAGAGTTAATATAGCATGTGGGCCCCTTTCAATCATGTGACGTGGTTTGATTTGTGTCATGATTCATGTCGTGTATGCTCAAGTTGGCATGATTGTGTGTGTGTGTGTGTGTGTGTATGTATTTATAGCCAGTAGTTGACAGTAGTAAACAGGTTCTACCATATTAAACATTTCATTTTCTTCGTCAGATTCAGATGTGCTGATTTATTGATGAAGGGGAAACCCGAAATGTTTATGTATTATCAACCGTATATCCTTGAAATCATTTTTTGATACATTTCAGAGAAGTATTTTCACCTAACTTTAGTACAGTGGGCTAATCCTCTGCTTGCCTGAAAATACTAATTCAGAGAAGAAATATTATGAAAAATAATGAGGACCAATGGGTCGAATCCTGGCATCGAAACGAATTATGAGTATGGGGTCTTGAAATTGGAATGTGAGATCTTGAATCAGAAAGAAAGAAGAAGAAAAACAAGTCCTTAAGAGCCTTGTGACCTATAGAGCCAGTGCTTATCCCAGTTTCCGTAGCGTGAAGCGGACAGAGTGACAATTTGTCGCCCTTCTGAATAGGACGCTGGTCTATTGCAGATTATTTCCCCAGCTATAAGCTGGTACCCATTTCTACACCTGGATCAGAGTGAGGCAATTGGAGTAAAGTTTCCTTCCGAAGAAGAACAACGAGGTGACTGGGATTGAATTGGAAGCAAAAAGGAATTAGAATTAGTTTGTGGTCTGACTCCTAACACACTGTGTGAATATGGGTGTCTTGGTGTGTGTGTGTGCGCGTGTGACTTAACAGTACCAACAGATAGAAATAGAAAAATAACTGTCGTAAACAGGGCATGGGAAATAGCATTACAAGGGTTAGGGTAGGGGTTTGGGGTTAGGGTTAGAGTCAGTGTTAGGTTTGGAGTTAGGGACGAGAGATGCTGTTTATTCGTCTTCCCTTTCTTTCAATATTTGCACCACAAGTTTTGGTGTGAAGTGTCAGCACATAAGATGTTTTAAAAAATTGACTCAATACACTTCACTTTCCAGTGTCATTTTTTGTGTTGTAGATTTGGATGAATGCTTGAAATGTTCTTGGTTCTGTTAATCATTTTACCTTTGAAGCTATACTATTTTCCCCTTTTGATGAACGTTTGATGGATGAAGCAAAGGATGCAAGAGACCAATCGGATAATTGTATTTATTATTAAAGCTGGATGCATCGTGTTGGGTGTTGAAGACGGAAATAATCTTATTTGGATGCAGTGGGTTAATTACCTATTTGCTCTAAGTCATAGATTGTTGGAAACCCCAGTTCTTCATTCAGCGATGAATGTGCGCGAGTTTTGCGCATGGGGATTTTAATCACCTGAGAGCTTTGCTTGGTGGGGTGCTATTTGCAGCATTCAGGGTTGAACATGGATCTGACGTGCAGCCCTACTTCCCTACTTTTATTACTAATAAAGATTTGTCAATATATTGTGAGTGAGGTTTGTGAAGTCTTACGCTTAATTAATTGACTGTGTTGTCTGGTGTTGTCTGCTATTGTTGTACAACCGTACTGGTTGGTGTACTTGAAGCAATTCTAACATAACCAAGATGGTTTACTTTTGGTTTGGTCTACGTGATGTACAGTCTGTCAGATAGTACTCGTACAAGGATACTATACTCCAAACTATTCTAACAGAACCAAGATAAAGATGGTTTTTGGTTTGGTGTATATTATATATGATGTAAAGTCTGTGAGCTGGTAGTTGTACAGGGATATTGACTATAAACCCATCTATAATAACACAGTGGTCTTAGTCGGTGTGTAAGGTCTCTTATTAGTCTTAGTGTTTTTACAACCATTGTGGTGTGTGGATGTACACATGTGTTTTTATTCATACTGCAACTAACAACAACACGAAACGGCCTTTTGGTCCGGGAAGTGTTTAGCGTTCAAATCTTACTGGAATGAGAGACCTACTAACATGTTTGTTTAGTGAGCACTGCCGTGGCTACAATAGCACACAGTAACGACATGGTGTTGGAATTTGTTGTGTTGACTTTTGAATGGCTGCAGCAGCCAGTTGGTTATAATAAATGTTTCAATGTATTTGATGTTGTTTCTTTTTCTTTTTTGTCTCGTTCTTCTCCTCGCCATCTCTCCTTCTTCTTTACCTCCTCATTTCCTCCTCCCCTCTTCCTTCTGTTGGTCATGTTCTTCTTTCCCTCCTTCCTCACTTCTTCGTCACCTCCTTTTCTTCTTCCTCTCATCCTCCTTCTTCCCTCCCCCTTCCTTTCTTCTTTTTCTTCATCTCCTTTTCTCCTCCTCCTCCCATGTCCTCTTCCTCCTCTTTTCCAACCTCCTTCTATTCCCTTCCCCTCCCCCTTACGATATTCCCCATCTGTCTATGTGTGATGTGGATAGTTATACTATTCCATATTTCTGTCACAATTCATACCCTTGTTTATAATAACCACAATTATATTTAATGTTTTAGTTTTGAATCGACCCATCCCATCATACTGGAAGTGTCAAACCTTTTTCATGTTAACGTTGATTAGTAAAAATGATTGATAATATAATATAATCATTTATGTAAAGTTTA
Organism: Dirona albolineata; assembly: GCA_031763155.1. Taxonomy (NCBI): domain Eukaryota; kingdom Metazoa; phylum Mollusca; class Gastropoda; order Nudibranchia; family Dironidae; genus Dirona; species Dirona albolineata. The sequence goes on along the minus strand of JARFNW010140161.1, from coordinate 737 downwards.
GAGGGGGAAACATGAACCGTTGAATTCGTTTTCTTCCTCTACATTTGAAACTGTACCATTATATTATAGCTTGTTTGTTTGTTTTTTTGTCTTATTCACTCTTTCCTTTGCTTCTCATAAAAAATAACAGGCAATTAATTTCAGAAAGATGATTTTTTTTCATTCGTCTTAAATTGAGCTAACTGCATGATTCCTATTAGATATGTATTCAAGATATATGTATATGGAGTAATGGAATTAGTCGTCAGTGTTGATGTTTGTTTTTTTTAAGTTTGTGATAGTCATTAAGGAAAGTTATTAGGCTTTCATTCTAGATTGTATGTGTATGTATTCATCAGAAAGATGATTTCTATTAATCTTAGATCTATCTGCATGATTTGTTTTAGATATGTATTAAAGTAATGGAATTAGTTATCAGTGGTGATGTTTGTTCGTTAAGTTTGTTTATGCCAGCCATTTGGAAAATTCAGCAGCATTGGGCTGTCAGTCTAGATTGTGTATGTGTGTGTTTGTCATTCATTCTTCACCTACTTTATACTTTGTGCATGGTTTTTGGTTTTGTTCTAGATGAATGTGTCACCCAAAGGCTTGTGGATGGAAGATGTGTTACAGGTAATCAAAGATACACGTTTCATCGTCGTGGTCGTGTTTGATATTAGATGTGTTATACTTACTCCCTACCTCTTGGACGGAACGGACCGTCTTTTTAACTAACTCTGCACATCCCGTGTTCCAAC
>JARFNW010140150.1:0-10430 GCA_031763155.1 Dirona albolineata | reverse complement strand
TTACTTACTCACTTACTTACTTACTTACTTACTTACTCACTTACTTACTTACTTACTTACTTACTCACTTACTTACTCACTTACTTACTTACTTACTTACTTACTTACTAACTTACTTACTTACTTACTTACTAACTTACTTACTTACTTACTTACTTACTTACTTACTTACTTACTCACTTACTTATTTACTTACTCACTTACTTACTAACTTACTTACTTACTTACTTACTTACTTACTTACTTACTTACTTACTTACTTACTTACTTACTTAATAACTTAGTTCTCTTAGTGCAACGGGGTACATAAGGCATCAATAAGGGATTTCCATGCAGTCGGCTGGCCGCTTTTTTTGCTGATGGTCTCCCATGTTAGGCCTGCTTCATGGAGTTCCTTTCCGACGGTTCGTCACCATGTTTCTTTGGGTCGGCCCCTCCTTCTTTTTCCATCAGCTGTCCAGTGTAGAGCTGTTTTCGATAATGCTTGTTGGTCCATCCTTACGACATGACCAAGCCATCGCCATCTTTTTCTTTTGATCAGCAAATCTACACTTGGGCAGTATGCTATTTCTAAAAGGCTTTTATTGCTGATTTTGTTGGGTAAGAATATGCCATGAATCTTACTAAGGTATTTGTTTTTGAAGGTTTCCAATCTGGTGGTGATCCCGGCTGTCAGTGTCAATTTCCAGCATTAATCATAATGATAATAATATACATTTATATAGCGCTTATTCACGATCATCACCACTCTCTAAGCGCTTTACAGTAGCACGTTTCCCTCGGGAAAGCAACGGAACATCCAAACTTAATACTGTAAAGCGTTTAGAGCATTGTGATGATCGTGAATAAGCGCTATACAAAAATGCCATTTATGTTATATATATCGACCGGGAATCGAACCTTATGAAATTACATATTTTCTCGAAGGAAGAGGATAGATGCCAGGCTTAGTAACTAGACTCATACGACATACCCATGTGATAAATCACAATTTTTACATCTCCAATGTGGATAGGAAGAGCAGGGGCCGTATACACAGACCATACGTTAACGCTTAAGACATGTGTGCAGGCTGAGAATCACTATCATCACGTTATGTTGTGAGTAGAATAAATGCAATATGAGTGTGCCAAAATATTCTAACACTTAACGTATGGTCTGTGAATACCGGCGCAGGGGCCGTATACACAGACCATACGTTAACTGTTAGAACACTTTGGCACAACCTTATTGCAGTGAATTATACTCACAACAGTGCATTATTCATGTAATTTTTTAAAGTAGAAAATTGTGCCAAAGTGTGCTAAGAGTTAACGTATGGTCTGTGAATACCGTCGCAGGTTAGCTTAAGCGCCCTAACCATAGCATTAATGTATGATGATACCTAAAATACAAATTACCAAGAAAGGTAAGAGGATTGAAAGATAGTGAGATTGGGTGAGGAAGGGATGGAAAGATGGATAGAGTGATTGGAACTGAGAGCGTAATATAACAGGTGCTAACGAAACTAACACAGGCGGCACGGGCTTGAGGCCCAGGACAAAAGAAAAAAAGGTGTGTGCGAGATGCCACACCCTAGTACGTTGATGGAGTATGTGGAGATGACGTAGATATCTTGGCTTCCAGGAGAGGAGAAAAATAAACAACTTAAAAATTATAACATTATAACATAGCAAACGAGGCGAGGTGGCCTAGCGGTTAGGACAGCGGACTCTCATGGCGAAGGTCGTGGGTTCGAATCCTATCCTAGACACTTCGTTGTTTTCTTGGGCAAGAAACTTTACTCCAATTGCCTCACTCTACCCAGGTGTAAAAATGGGTACCAGCTTGCAGCTGGTGAAGTATTCTGCGATAGACCAGTGTCCTGTCCAGAAGGTTGAAGTATTGTCACTCTGTCCGCTTTACGCTAAGGAAACCGGGATATGCACCGGCTCTATGAGCCTCAAGGCTCGGAAGGACTTTACGTTTTTTTAAATATTAAACTCAACCCGAAGCTGACCCTAACCCTTATTCACGGAACAATAATTTAGCAGAAGAGACCGGGTTTGCTCCTCAATTAAGTCACCAACAACAAGGTTAGAATGGCTGCGAACACATACTAATACAGCAGCATATTCGCATTATTGCAATGCAAATGTAAATGTTCATTTATATAGCACGTATTCAATATCATCACCATGCTCTAAGCACTTTATATTTGCATCGGGAAAGCAACGGGACACTCAACACTTATTAATACCACACACGCGTCCTGTCAGACGCGAATACAATTTTTGGACAACCAAAGGGACCTCCGAACTTAACGTCCGTCTCTGATAGGACGAGGCAAGTAGGGCAAAGTGTTTTACTCAAGGACACAAGCAACGATGAGTCAATGAACTCATTGTGTATAGATATTGTCGTGACGGTTTTAGATCGCATGTGGTCACCCCGTTCATTCACTAGCCACGATAAACGTTGCTTGACATTGCTATTCCCACCACCGACGCCCCATTGTATTATTTATCCAGAGGTCACCGTCGCCTAAGCAGTAGGACCTATGGAACTCTTGTGCATTCGTTACCCCCACCCCTCCTCCCCCCCCCATCCCCCCCCCCCACACACACACCTTCGATTGTCCCTTCGTGTCGTCCGTTTCCTCCTTTTATCAAATATGTTCCTGTCAATGGGGCGTCGGAGTCGAGTGGTCAATGCATTTGGGGTCTCTGTGTCCAAGGTCACTGAGTTCAAATCATCTACTGCCTGAGGCATATAAATATATATATACATCAGTGTTGAGAATACCTAAAACCAAGCTCTGAGCCATCATTGCCCACAAACAATATTATTACTATTTTTAAAAAATCAAACAATTATACTATAGAAGTTTGAATTGCAAATCTCTCCCTGCTCCCCTTACCCCTACTTTTTTATCAACCCCAGACAAGAACAGCGTGACAGGCAAGAAGATAAACAGCCTTGCAGAGGAAGGTCTATGTTACTTGGACACAAGGACAGAATTCTGGCAACAGGTGAGTCTTACCTGGCTGGGGCATTGGACGAGGTGATAACAACAGGGAGCCTTCTCTCACCTGGTGTTCAGAAAGAGATGCTGTTGTTTGACGACCATCACCATCTTTATCATTATTGTCTTTGTATTTCCGTTGTCGTCGGCACCATCGTCATCGACGTCATCATCATCATTATCATCATCATCATCATCATCATCAGCAGCAGCAGCAGCATCAGCAGCACCAGCATCATCATCATCATCATAATCATCATCAGCATCAGCATCATCATCATCAGCATCAGCATCATCATCATCATCATCATCATCAGCAGCAGCAGAAGCAGCAGCAGCAGCAGCAGCAGCAGCACCGCCACCGCCACCACCACCACCAATTCCATACACCAATTCCATCACCACCGCCACCACCACCACCACCAATTCCATATCACCAATTCCATCACCACCGCCACCACCACCACCACCTCCACTATCACCATCAACCACCACCACCTGTATGACATCCACGCCCCCCCCCCTCCCCTCCGCCAATATTCCAGGTGAAGCCCATGTATGCCCGTAAGTACGAGAGTCGAATGGCCTTGAACCGTGGCAAGGTGGCCAAGACATCCCCACATGAATACATTCTTGGAGAACTGGAGAAGATTGACCAGTGTAAGAACTCTATCATTGGACACAACGCTCATTTTATCATTCACCTTAGCCCTGATCCTCATCATCCTAAATCTCTTTTCATATCACTAATCTCTCTCTCAATGGCTTTGGTTATATATTATTACATATAGGACCCTTATAAAATATATTCTGACCTACAACTGTGGAGCCTGGGTACTAACACAAAGCGAAGAGAAAAAAATAATTGGATAAAACATTATTTATATAGGTACATCCAAATTATTATTATTATTATTTTATTTACTGTTACTCCTTCAGTTATGAACAAACCAATGTAGAATATGTGTGCGCGCGCGTGTGTGTGTGCGTCTGTAGCAGGTATTGTTACAACCCTTGTCTATCTGTGATAGGGGGGGGGGGGGGTTAGAAATTAGCTCTGGGGTCGTATGCATTGACCATACGTAAAATGTAAGCACATTTTGGCACTCTCTTATTGCAGTGAATAATGACTATGCTCAAAACACGATGTGATTATTATTATTATGGTGTCTGTGTCATATTTTGAATATAATTCAATGCAAAATCATTACTATGGCAAAATGTGCTAACAGTTTAATAGGTACTGTCTGTTATACGTTAATACGGTCCTTGTGCCGGTATTCAGATGGAGACCGTACGTAAACTGTTAGCACACTTTGGCTCAACCGTTTTGTATTGATTGAATCATACTCAAAGCATGAAACAAAGTAAAGTCCTTTCGAGCCTTGAGGCCCATAGGGCCGGTGCTTATCCCGGTTTCCGTAGCGTGAACAATACGTCACCCTTCTGGATAGGACGCTGGTCTATCGCAGATTACTTCCCCAGCTGTAAGCTGGTACCCAATTTTACACCTGGGTGGAGTGAGTCAATTGGAGTAAAGTTCCTTGCCCAAGAAAAACAACGAAGTGGCAGTGATAGGATTCCAACCCACGACCTTCGCCATGAGAGTCCGCTATCCTAACCACTAGGCCACCTCGCCTCCTGAAATAATCACATTATAATGTTTTGAGTATAAATTACTGTAATAAAATGGGGCCAAAATGTGCTAACAGTAGTTTACGTACTGCAAGCGTATACGGTCACTGGTCAATGCCTTGGTCAGAGCAGGAAGATTTTGACCGGTTATATTTTTTAGTTATAGTCATAGATAGAGGCTTGGAACATCTTCGTCGGGTGTTTTTCGTGTGAGGCCTGTCTAATCAAATAAAAAGCAAAATAATCAGAAAATTTCACAGATTCACATTTTAGAAAATGTATAAAACTCCTGTTGTGGAAATTGACCATTGTGACTGTTTTTTTACTTCACCGCCACACATAATATTATGATAGACCCTGTTTAGCATAGACTTCAAATTGAATGTATTATACCACTTAGGGCCCTCCACAACCACAAGATTGGTTCCATATTTTGAGTATTAACAAAAGGGTATGGGGGATATGGGTGATAAAGCAAATTCGTACGCGTTTTGTTTACAATTGAGCAGGATATAAGTTAGAGTAGTACCATTCCAACTAAACTGTTTGTCTGTCAACCTACCTAGCGGTAGCGAACACACGAATAACTTGCTATCATAAATGTATAAAAAAAGATGTGCCCCCCCCCCCCCCACCCTCGCCCAAATCTTATTACTTGTTACATGTAACCTCTGACACCATGTTGCCCTTTGACCACAGTGATGGCGGAAGAGAACTACACAGCGTCCTTGAAGCGTGCCAAGAAGGTCATGTCAATCCTCGACGGCTACAGCGAGTCCCAGCTGGGCAACAAGAACACCTTCAGGGCCAATGTACACAGCATTCAGGGCAACGCCTACTTGGAGCTGGGCGAGTACGACAATGCAATCGCCCAGCACGAGATGGATCTCAGTATCGGAGAGGACTTGTGAGTTTTTTTGTGAGGAAAACGATAGACATTGGTGCAGTTGGGGTTTTTGACATTTTGTTTGTTGTTTTTAGTGGTGGTGGTGGTGAAAGGGGGAAGAAGAGGAAATAAAAGAAGAGGAAGAAGAAGAAGAAGAAGAAGAAGAAGAAGAAGAAGAAGAACAAGAACAAGAAGAAGAACAAGAAGAAGAAGAAGAAGAAGAAGAAGAAGAAGAAGAAGAAGAAGAAGAAGAAGAAGAAGAAGAAGAAGAAGAAGAACAAGAACAAGAACAAGAAGAAGAAGAAGAAGAACAAGAACAAGAACAAGAAGAAGAAGAAGAAGAAGAAGAAGAAGAAGAAGAAGAGGAACAAGAACAAGAATAACAAGACGGAAAAAATAATCTTAATATTTATAACAATAACAGCTAATGCTATGTAAAAACTGTTCAAAGTACAAACACCACTGGACGTCTATAACTAATACAATATCATATCTAACTCGATAATCCGATAAAAGTCAACAAGAGATGAATGAATTCAACTTAATAAGGCACATCACATCTAGAGGTAGATTATAAACCCACTTTAAAAACAAACACATCCGAGACCTGAGACCAGAGCAATGAACACAATCTCACACAGAATCTACAAGAGTACACATATTCTGATAGACACAAAATATACACACATACACACACAAACACACGTGTAGCAGCTCTGCTCTGCTCTGCTCTGCTCAGCTCAGCTCTGCTCCTACCGAACCCACCGTCCCTACCAACACATCTGTGGGGTGAAGGAACGTATGGGGAAAGACGGAGAACGAACGAATGAACGAAAGAACAAAAAAAAACAAACAAAAAAACCCCCCGTCAACTAGAAGAAAGAAAGAAAGAAAGAAGTGGAAGAGAGACAGAAAGTAAGAAAGAAAGAACGTAGGAAAGAAGGAAGGTGGAAATACGGGTGCCGGTTTGACGAGTCGTGCCATGATGATGATGCCGCTTTCCCAGCTTGGTGCCTGCTTCTAGTTCTAGCAAGACGCGTATATTAAGTATACTAAGTTTCGTTCGTTCCCTTCACTCTTCTGTACTCAATCTTCTGTACTCATGCTCAGTAGGTAAACTCTCGTGCTAACGATAATAACTTTGAGCAACAAGATGCAACAAGCCGAAAATCCCAATAAGACGACGAGAGAGACTTGAGGTACGGTGGGAAATATAAGACAATTGAATCCTAATTAATTCACCCCTTAATAGGGTAGATTTTAAACAAAAGTTATATTGAAACAACAAATAATTCATGATAATCTAATTATCATCATTTCATTTCATTTATTTTTCACAGTAAAGATCAAGCTGTGGAAAGTCATATTTTGTTTATATATTTATAACACATCAATTAATACATGATTTAGATTTGGCTGTTTAAACAAAACCAATCTGACAACCCTGGGCATCTCCTTCAGTTCAGCAATCACCACCACCACCGCCACCACCCCCTCAACGTGGCAGTGTCGGTTGCTGTAAATTGTATATTAGCCATCTAAAGTCTAAACATTGCAACAACAACAAAAAGACACTAATAATAATAATAATAATAATAATAATAATAATAATAATAATAATAATAATAATAATAATAACAATAATAATAATAATAATAATAACAATATGCAAATCAATCTAGAAGTCTGTGAGAAAATACTCCTCGTCTACTGGCATACGCCCTCCCTAAAAACCCGTCTCCATCTCAAATCAAATCAATTTTGTTCCATTCCTTTATTAATCCCACATTTGTTTTCCGTATTGGGGGGGGGGGGGACCTGGCCAGGTGAGAAAATTATGAGGAGGGAGTTATAAAAAGGGTGTGTGTGTGAGAGAGAATATGAAGAGTGAGCTTGGAATAGGGTGGGGCTGTGGGTGCGGTGGGAAGAGATTGTAAGATTGGAAAGTGAAAGCCAATCACACCTCCCCACTGCAATGCCAAGTGTTATTAATTTAGTCTTGAAATTTGATAACCAATATTTATTTTTATAATATTAAAAAAATTGTAATAATAATATTATTAAATACATAAATTCCCTTTATTTATCCCAGGTGGAAACTTGCCTGTAGGGTATTATAATATTCCGAGGGCAGACTGGTCGGAATAACCTAGGCATCGGCCAAGGTACAGCGCCGCAAAGTGGGACCAAGGTCTTCAGAATAAGAAGAAGAACAAATCCAGTTGATACCACCGTGACCTGCCCTCGAACCAAAGGCGAGTGACTTAATCAATCACTGCACCACCGGCTCACCCAGTGTCCACTCTAATAATATGCAATATTCTATTACGGCTTGAGACAAGTCCAATTGAGTCGTGAGTCGGGAAACGTAACACACTGTGTTATTGAGTTATATTATACTACTACACCCGTACACCCTTACACACCTATCAATGACTGTGAAAGCAAAACAATCGTTTCCTCTTTCGGAAGGCGGAAAGTAAAGAAGAAAAACAAATAATAAACTCAAGTTTCTGCACTGTGATATTGAATTGCGGTTTTAAAAAACAAAACAAAAAAAAAAAACAAACAAACAAACAAAAAACCGCACAAGTAGTCCATAGCTTATTACATTTGGCAAGGGACAACAACAGCAACACCACCAACAACATCAAAATAAAATCGACTGGTCTGTTAATAATAATGTGCATTTATATAATATTATCTAGCGCTTATTCGAGATCATCACCATGCTATACGCGCTCACAGTTGCACATTTGCCCCGGGGAAGCAACGGAACAAACACTCAACACTTAATACGCCACACGCGCAGACTGTTAGGCGCGAATACAACATTTTTGGACAATCATTTGGTCTGTCTATCCGACTCCTTGAGTCTGGTCACGAGACATTATTACCATAACTTATAACCATAATATAAGCTGCACACACCTGAATAACTCTCCCACATGTTCTGGGTAGGTAGGGAGTAAGCAGACACACCTCTTAACAGTAATTACTAATTACTGCCACAGCCGATTGTTTAACCAAATTAATATCCAAAGTACCGGTTATGCAGCATGCTAGCAGTAAATGCATGCATCTGAACGCTCAGTGATTATTGTGAAATGGCCCGTATTATTATCATTATAATCTGCTGTCTGTTTCACCCCCACATAATAATAATTGACCAGAAGCGACAAAAGACGATTTTTTTTAATGGCACAACTTTCGTACCACATCATAATAATTAATATCACTAAAAATATATATATTTAAAAAACAAAATGGCGGTAAACACTATTTATTGACACCACTATGTCCGCCGCCATTTTTATTCAGTTTTGTCATGGCCACTATTACCAAGGCAAACAGGCCGTTTTGTCACTTCGACTTCTGTGTATTAAAAGAAAAAATGTATTCTGTAATCCACCCTGAGCAGGGGTATTAAATCAATAATGTACACAGACTGTAAAAAAAACCAAACCCGCACGTTAAAGGTAAAAAATGGGCTTATCGTCCGCATACAGGTGTAAAAGTCACACAGGATGCTCACATGATTAACATCAAAATGAGTAATCCCCGAGCAGGCTTGGTCATTTCAAGTCGTTCTTTCAGCACGCAGTATAGAGGCACGTTAGGCGCATCATACTAACATGCCACAATACAATAAAATATATTCGTCTGCCTGGAGCAGCAGCTGGGTGTACTCGTCATTAAAATCCGAGTCAATAAGTCGTGAGGAGGGGGAAAATGTGTAAAGAGTCTTTCCCAAGGACTCGACATCGGTAGCAGTAGTGACAAAGCGAGGCTAAACTATAAAAACCCTGGCTATATTTCATATCATATCATATTATCAAACTTAACAGCAGCTGCTTTTCATTCACCGTGTGCCAAATCTGTCGGATGCAGCATCCATCTTACCAAATTGATATCAAACCAGCTAATAACCACAATCAATACAGCTAGCCGTTATCACAAGGGCTGCTCGCAAACACACCTCCTTTCACCCCTCCTCTAATACACTCTCTGTCTGTGTGTGTGTGTGTGTGTGTGTGTCTCTCTCTCTCTCTCTCTCGCTCTCTCTCTCTCTCTCTCTCTCTCACTCACTCGCTCCCTCCCTCCCTCCCTCCCTCCCTCCCTCCCTCCCTCCCTCCCTCTCACACACACTTACCCCCCCCCCACACACACACACACACTCTCTACACCTTTCTGTTTCCTACCGTTCCCACCCTTTGGTTATCAGCTAGATATATTTACTATTTACACGTGCCCTAGACGTGATGAACTCTTTAAGCTCAACATTGTTTTGACTGACTGACTGATTTCTTGACGTCTGCACCCTAATTCTCTCACTTCGAGGCACCGGCTGCCTCTAATATCATCTGTTTGTTGTTTCCATCCCCCAGTCTTTCACCAGCTACCGGTGGTAATTTCATGATCTTTGTTTTCCCTTGTAACTGGGGTGATATATATATATATATATTTTAGTTATCTAATGTATTGTTGCTGCAACCGCAGCCGTAGACAGGCATCAGTCAGTTCAGGACGATGGGGGAAAAAAGATTGATGCTTATAATCTATATCAGGGGTGTGAATGGCAAACAAAACCCAAAAAAATAATAATCTGAAAACATCAGTAAAAAGAAACGATTGAGTCTGAAATCATTGCTTGCCGCTAATATATAATATATTATGAAAAAAGAAAAAAGTCAAACAGAGAAAAAAGTCTGAAATTAGATAAAATCTGAAAGATTAATTAACGGGTAGGGAGCGAATGGTGTCTATTGCTGATGGGTTTCCTCGATCTGTGTGTGGGGGGGGGGGGGTGTAAATGAATGTGCTAGTGTGACGGGAAGGGGGAGAGGAGGAGGAGGAGGAGGAGGAGGAGGAGGAGGAGGAGAGAGAGAGATATAGGTCCAGAGA
>JARFNW010140139.1:0-10432 GCA_031763155.1 Dirona albolineata | reverse complement strand
TATATATATACATACATATACACACACAGACATACACACACATACTCACGCATACATATACATACATACACATACACACACACGCACACACACACACACATATATATATATCATGTCTGCTTTTCAATGTATTATTTGCATCATTTTTGTTCAAATGTCATTATGATAATACTTAGATGTTCACCAGTACTCCAATGATTCCTTTTGTCTTCAAGAAAATAATCAAATGAATATATATATATAAGCCCATGAATACATTAATAAGATTTTAGCAAATCAAGATAGAAGGAATATAGACGAAACAATACAGTAGATTCAACTTAATGCGATGTATTCAGCACACGGACATCACTTTATTTTCCAAACGTAAGAAGCAATTAAGGTGATACCATACGTTAACTTGCATAACATACATTGACCAGTTGTTTCATAACATCGAGGAACTCGAATATTGGTGAAGACAGGAATGAAGGACAGAGAGAACTGGAGATGAAAGGGCACTTTGGTCCAGCTCACCAGCCCTAAGGAATAAACCCTAAATTTCCGACTACCAATGCCTTTAGACAGATAGCAAGATATATCTTTTGGTAATTACTATGCATACATTCACTTCTCACAAACTTGATTTAGGACTACGAATAGATCAGTTTTTGTTGTTTATATTCATTCATTCAATGACATTTAATAAATATTTTTGATATAATTTGCAGTACAAAAATAATAAGATTTTAACAATACTTTGCGGTTTAGAAAAATACAATAATTTATAATTTAGATATAATATAGGATTAATTCATATTTTTAAAAAAAACTTAAGGAGGAATGCTTTTAGATGATATTCCCAGGAAAATGAGCTGTGCTCCTTTGAACAAATTCGTCATTAGAGCATGCGCTATGGACCATAGAAAGCAAACCCTCAGAGCATGCGCTATGGACCATAGAAAGCAAACCCTCAGAGCATGCGCATTGGTGTTAGCTCGCACCGCATGCGCATTGGTCCACAGAAAGCTAGTCCTCAGAGCATGCGCAGTGATCCTCTGGACAATATCCTTTACTGCAGTTGATCTCACACCATCGGTTCATTCCAAGCAGTTTGACCCATTTCCCCGATGCACGACACTTCAAACGACCTCCCTCCGTATAATCATAAGGGAGCTCCTCATCAAACGACTTTCCGTCACCATCATGTTCAGAACCAAACTCTGACATATCGCTACCATGCTCAGAATTGTTTTCATCTCCGTTCACATCACCTTTATGTTCATTGTCAAACCCTGACTTTTTACTGGATACCGATTTCTCAAAACCATGATTAGTTTCTTCATTTTTTATATCCTTGGTTTCATAAGCGGCGGCAGACGAAATTGACCCGCCAGACCCTCCGTTTGCAGTGTCATGCTCTACCGCTTTAACATTGTTGGGGCTTTTAGAAGCGGTGCCGTCTTTAGAAGGGAGCAGAATCATTGGTGCAAGATGTGGAGAGTGTTTATCATTCCCTTTCCCTTTCCCTTTTCCCTTTCCTTCAGATCCATGACTTTTAGATGAATGGAAAGTATAGGGTGAGAGATGAGATTCGTCCTCATGATCGTCATGATCATCATCTCCGTGATCATCGTGATCGTCATCTCCGTGATCATCGTGATAGTCATCTCCATGATCGTCATCTCCGTGATCAAAGTCTCCATGGTCATAATCACCATGATCATCATGGTCGTCATCTCCGTGATCGTCATCATCATGATCGTCATCTCCGTGTCCAAAGTCTCCATGGCCATAATCACCATGATCATCGTGATAGTCATCTCCGTGATCCTCATCTCCATGATCGTCATCTCCGTGATCGTCATCATGATCGTCATCTCCATGACCGTCATCTCCGTGACCAAAGTCTCCATGGTCATAATCACCATGATCATCGTGATCATCATCTCCGTGATCGTCATCTCCGTGACCAAAGTCTCCATGGTCATAATCACCATGATCATCGTGATCATCATCTCCGTGATCATCATCTCCATGATCATCATCTCCGTGATCGTCATCATGATCGTCATCTCCATGATCGTCATCTCCGTGACCAAAGTCTCCATGGTCATAATCACCATGATCATCGTGATCGTCATCTCCGTGATCGTCATCATGATCGTCATCTCCGTGACCAAAGTCTCCATGGTCATAATCACCATGATCATCGTGATCATCATCTCCGTGATCGTCATCATCATGATCCTCATCTCCATGTCCGAAGTCTCCATGGTCATAGTCACCATGATCATCATGGTCGTCATCTCCGTGATCGTCATCATCATCTCCGTGATTATCATGATCATCTCCGTGCTCGTAATTTCCATGGTCATAATCGTCATGATCATCATGATCATCATCTCCGTGATCGCCATCTCCGTGATCGTCATCATCATGATCATCATCTCCGTGACCAAAGTCTCCATGTTCATAATCACCATGATCATGGTCATCGTCATCACCGTGATCATTATGATCGTCATCTCCGTGCTCGTAATTTCCATGGTCATAATCGTCATGATCATCATGATCGTCATCTCCGTGATCGTCATCATCATGATCGTCATCTCCGTGATCATCATGATCGTCATTTCCGTGGTCAAAGTCTCCATGATCATAATCGTCATGATCACCGTGATCGTCATCTCCATGTTCGTACTCGTCATCATGATCTCCATGATCGTTATTGTGACCATGAGAATCGTGACTTGATTCAGAAGAATGATGGCCATATGAAGATACATGTGAATCATGACCATGAGAGCCGGCACTACTTTCAGAGGAATAGTGAGTGTACGAGGCTAAATGTGAATCAGCCTTATGTTCATTATTGTGCTTCTGTTGTTCTTCACCAGTATTATGATCACTTTTCCCACCATGATAGTAACCATCCTTTCCATTTATGTCACCATGAGTTTGAACTATTACATAAGTTTTGCTATCACTGAACTCCTTTTTATCTGCAGGATCATCACAACCGCTGTCTTGTCCAGTTGAATGTTCATAATGCTCATCCTTATGTTCACTTTTGCTGTCCAAATCATGCCCATGTTCACCATTTCCTTCATAACCATGCTTATAATCTTCATGATAATAGTCTTTTTTGTTATGACTATCTTTATAATCGTCATGACTTCCATGATAATCGTGACCCTTGTCATAACTATCTTCATAATCGTCATGACTTCCATGATAATCGTGACCCTTGTCATAACTATCTTCATAATCGTCATGAGTTCCATGATAATCATGACCCTTGTCATAACTGTCTTCATAATCATCATGACTTCCATGATAATCGTGACCCTTGTCATAACTGTCTTCATAATCGTCATGACTTCCATGATAATCGTGACCCTTGTCATAACTGTCTTCATAATCGTCATGACTTCCGTGATAATCATCTCCCATTTCATGACTATCATCACAATCTTCATCATCTCCATGATAATGGTCGCTCATGTCATGACTATCATGATCATCGTGATCATCATCGTGATAGTGGTCGCTCATTTCGTCATAATCGTCGTGATCATCTTCATGATAATCGCCATGATAGTGGTCGCTCATGTCGTGACTATCATCATGATCATCGTGATCATCATCATAATCATCGTGATTATCATCATGATAATGGTCGCTCATTTCGTGACTATCATCATGATCGTCGTGATCATCATCATAATCATCGTGATCATCATCATGATAATGGTCACTCATTTCGTGACTATCATCATGATCATCGTGATCATCATCATAATCATCGTGATCATCTTCGTGATAATCGCCATGGTAGTGGTCGCTCATGTCGTGACTGTCATCATAATCTTCATGACTATCATCACAATCGTCATCGCTTCCATGATGATCATGATCCATGTCATGACTATCGTCGTCGTCATCGTAACTCCCTTCAGAATGTTCATCTTCTTCATACCAGTAATCTCCATACCCACTCTCGTGTTCACCTCCTTCCGACTTTGAATGTTCATCTCCACCATGTTCATCATACCCATAGTAGTCGTACCCACTGACATGTCCATCTCCCTTCACTTCAAAATGTTCATCTACATCGTGATGCTCATCATACCCATAATTATCACCATATCCACTCTCGTGTTCACCTCCCGACTTTGAATGTTCATCTCCACCATGTTCATCATACCCATAGTAGTCGTACCCACTGTCATGTCCATCTCCCTTCACTTCGAAATGTTCATCTCCATCGTGATGTTCATAATTATCACCATAGCTGCCACTGCTTTTGCCATCATATTCATTTCCATGCTCAGAATAATGCTCATTATTTTCTCCGTCACTTTCAGCCCCGTCTTTCTTCGATTGATCAACTTCACTCGTTCCATCACCTCTTGATCCTTCATTATATTCATTATCTTTCAATGTCTTGAAATCGGCGTATTTCTTCTCATCTGTCTCATCATTTTTGTCTTCAGCATCATAATTATCACTGTAGAACCTCTTCTCTGTGCTGACAACAATACCACATCTAGAAAATATATTCGCAGTACCTCCTTCGTTACTTTTCCCCTTTCCAGATGTTTTGTAATTCGTATAGATTTTAACATTGTCTTCATCTGTTTTCTGAGTTGCGTCATGATCATTGAAGTGTGACGATTTAAAACCTTGATTTTTGGGTTTTGTTACATCTTTGTCAACTTCCGTATCAGCTCTTTGTTGTGTTGGAATTTTGAATGTGCCTGACTGGTGCGTTTTCTTATTGCTGCCGTGCTGATGTGTATGGAAAAAGTTAAATTCAGAATCCTTATTAGCTTTTCCATCGCCTTGTGCTAGTATTCTTATCTTTGGGTCGATGACAAACTTGGAGTTGGATTCGTCGCCATTTGGATTTGTTAGAGATCCGTAGTGACGTCCCCTTGGGTTATTCCTGTGTTTGTTTCGTTGTCTTCTTCTATGTTTATGGCCATTGGGCTTTTTACCAGTGTTCGTTTTGTGGACAAACTGTATGTCTCCAGGACTGACGTTGCGTGTGGTGTCACGGGACAACAATTGGCCCAGTAAGTCTGAAAGTCGTGTTGTATTCATCTTCTGAGTGATGTCAGTCTTATTCGCATTAGGACTGGCAGAAAGTGGAGATGGTTTACCCTTTGCGGCATTGTCTGTGCTACCATTTGTGGTCTTTAAACCTTGCGTGGGGTTTTTGTTATCTTTAACAGGATTCCCCGCAGGGGCTGGCACCTTCCATTTCCCTGCATTGTTTGTGCTAATGATTGGTGTCGCAATCTTTTGAGTTGGGTTAGCATTTTTCTTATTAGGATTGCCAGAAGCGGGAGCCGATTTGACGCTTGCTGCGCTGTTCTTATTACCATTTGTCGCTTTTGGGTTTTGTGTGGGGTTAGCGTTACTCTTGGCAAGATTTATAGGAGCCAATTTTCCTTTTGGTGCCTTGTTTTTAACATCATTTTGAGTCTTCGTATTCGGCGTTGTATTGGCGATGTTCTTTTTGGGAACTCCTGAAGTGGGCGACACATTTGCCTTTGGCGTGTTTATGTTTTGTGTGGGCTTAGGGCTATTTTTCACAAGATTCTGAGAAGACGATTGGCCTTTGATTGTATTCCCACCATTTCCATTCGTTGGTTTTATGCTCTGTGGGGCATTGGTATCACTTTTACTCAAACTCCCTGGAACGGTAGACGTTGTTCCTTTCACTGCATTTAAGTCAGTAGCATTTGTAGAAGGTTTTGTATTTGGGCTAGTTGTGAAAAGCTTTTTCTGTCTTGTTTCTCCAAATTCTTGACGACTTGGTATTGTTTTCTTTTCCTGGACATCTTTAGGGTGTACATCTATTCTTCGGTCGTTTTCAAGTATCGCTTTTTGGAGTAGCCAAAGATTTTTGTAAATGTCACTTTCTGTCGCAGGTTCTTGGGACTGAGATGGTTTCTTGACTTTATCCTTAAGGAGTTTCTCCAAAACGCCGTTCTTAAGAATAGGATTTTCTATCGTTTTCTTTGGTGTACTTGCTGCGTGATCAGCGTTGAATAAAGACGTGATATCCGGTGTTGAATAATCCTCTTGTGTCTTATACAGGTCATATTCATATTCATCATCGTAACCGTATATATGATCTTGTCCGTATATTTCATCTTCTTTGGCTGAATATATATCCCCGCCATGGTTGGCCTGGTGTCTATCGCCAGTCACGTGATAGAAGTGTCCATTCATGGTGTTCGTACCTAGAGGGTCAGTGTCAATATTGTACGTGGTGCCGGGTGACTGGTCTCCTCTTTGTCCATCACCAGAATCAGGTTCAACCCCGCTTATATCTCTCTTATTTCGTTTAACTACAGTCGGAGTTTTAAAATCAACGCTTTTGATGACGTCACTAAGTAAGCCAAGCCTTGACCTCATTCCAAGTCTATCCCACCAAGACGATCTTTTCTCTTCTTTCTCCTGAACGGTCTCTCCAATCTGATCGACCTCATCGGTCCATTGC
The DNA here is from genome assembly GCA_031763155.1 of Dirona albolineata. Classification (NCBI taxonomy): domain Eukaryota; kingdom Metazoa; phylum Mollusca; class Gastropoda; order Nudibranchia; family Dironidae; genus Dirona; species Dirona albolineata. The sequence goes on along the minus strand of JARFNW010140139.1, from coordinate 3,936 downwards.
ATATCTAGTTCTTCTTCCTCTTCATCTTCTAAGACTTGAGGTAGTAGCCTCTTACCGAAATAGAGTCTATCATTTTTCTGCATGCTAGGTTTTGATTTTGACAAAGCTCTATTGAATACCCCAATCCATCTCCAAAAGTTAGACCCAATCTCACTCTTGTCTGAGGCACTTCCTTCGTCCTCACCCACTGTAAAATCATACTTTCCGCTGGACGCAATCTCTGATTCACCTTCGTTTCCAGATGCATCTCCATTGCTCGATTGAATCTCTACAGTTCTTATTTCTTTTTCCGTCTCCGAAATAGACCCTTTAGGATCCGTGCTGTCAACCTTTGAAACAGTCTTTGGTATGACGTCACCAAAGAAGAGAGGGATGTTGTAAGAGAAGAAAAATTCGGACTCATCTTTTTCCTTCGTTTCGAATGCGGAGGCTGGTTGTACGATATTCTTCTTCGCGACCTCTTCCGTTGCTGTGACCTTCGTTGTTGCTTCCTTTGTTGAAAACACAGCAGGGGAATGAGTAGTGGTTGTTCTTGTTCGTTCCTTTTCTTTCTTCCTGTCCTTCCGTTCACGTCGTTGGTGTTTCCTCTTCTCGTTTTGTCTTTGTCTCCTCCTATCTTTGTTTTGACGACGTCGGTTATGGAATCTCCGGTGGGGTGTGCGTCCTACGTCACTAGGTTTGATGACGACGTCAGCGCATGCGTAGAATTGCTCTTGCTTTCCGCAACCGATACAGGAAGTGCCGTCTGGATCTGTGCCCCAGCTGTTGGCTGTGGACATGACGAGATAAATCATGAATATTCATGACATGAAAAAGCTTTTCTTCGTTCTGCTACTTCTTTGTTTTGTTACCTGTTTTACACCTGGAGCTAAACCATTTGCATCTTGTTTTGGGGTGGTTTTTTTTTTTTTTGGGGGGGGGGTTATTTTTCAAACCACTTATTTGGATATTTATCTCCTGGCAGCACTCATTCCTTTGTTCTACTAGTATAGTTCTGCTACTGCTTTTGGTCGCATGATATAATATGATATGATGACAACAGCTGGCGCTAGTGTTAATACTTTTACTACCGCAACTACTACCATTTCCACAATTGCTACCACTAATACCAGTGCTACTGCCGCGTTGAATAACCACCACCATTACTATTATCACCATTACTACCACGACCACTTCTACTACCACCATAATCACTACCATTACCACTAACACTACCACCATCGCCAACAACAACAACAACAACAACCATCTTTACCATCCACGGCAACCACCCACACCCAAGCACACCAACTTACCAACATTCCATTTCCATTGAATCAAACATTTCCCACAAGAGACCCCGTGGGGAAGTCTAAGTTTGATCTCATATTCCCCTGGGTTATAAGGTTCTGATAGGTGAAACCTGAAATAGATTTCAAGATTATTTGTAAATACTAAATATATGTAATACCCTTCTCTGGGGAATTCCCAGTTGTTATAAGCTGACAAGTGAAACCCTGATGATACAATAATATTTTGTTGTCTGGTCCGGATATGAGTATTATTGTACAGTGCATTGCTTCCTGCTTCAAACAAGGTTTACAGGCACAGTGGGCTGATCCTCTGCTTATCTTGAATTGTCTTGATTCATAGAATGTCCAGCTGTATTTTTCATTTTACCTGAATTTCAGGACAAGTTCATCCTGAATTTCAGGACAATTGTATCACCAAGAATGGTATAAGAGGGTGGTGTGGTAAAATGTGGTGATGTGTATAAAAAACGAACTATATAAAGACATTCTGTATGTTTATATTCCGTATCTGGTACATGCACAGAGTCTTTACTTGACTCATCCATCAGCTGACCAGGCCATTTAATATCCTTCTCAGCTCCCATACTCGCATACTGACAATAATGCGTCATAACGAGAGGTGTTAAAAATAGAAAATCAGAAACATAATTGACGATGTAAAATCAGGGGCAGTATTGTCAACTATTCTGTTCGCAACATAATATACCAGTTCTTGTAATGTTTCTAACGATTGTAATCTCTTTTTTTTAAAATTAAATGAGCCGATGCCCTACTGGTCAAGGGTTAGTTAGCAGTGGAACATAAGGAAGGAAATCGTCTTCGAGTCACCGTAGATTGGTTTGCCGATTGTGAGAGGAGCATTCCTTACTTTTAATATTGTCATATATTTCATCTTCGAGACCAGGAGACTCTGTGGCCGAGAGGTTAAGACATTGCACTAACTACCCACTACCCAGATGGTGGTGGTTCGAGTCTGGATTTCGGCATTGTGTTTTTACCTTGTGGAAGAAAATCAACTCATATTGCCTACATTGCCGCGCTGAGCTTTGGTTACCTCTGTCTTTTTTCGAAATAAGCCCTAAAGACAAAGTTCCCTTGTGGACAAATTAATAAATATAGCCAATTTTGTTATTTTGCTGTTTGTTCCCTCCGTATGTAGCTGGGTACTCATTCACAATTATAAAAATAATTGGGTATAAGTGACAACAGGCTTCTATAATGGCAAAATCAACAGGAAACAAACGTTTCGGGTTTCCCCTTTATCAATATACATCTAAAATGCGATACGATTTTTATTTTCATATTGGTCGTATCGCATGTTGGATGTGCGTTGATAAAGGGGAAATCCGAAACATTTGTTTAGTTTTGGTTGTCTATTACAGAAGCCTGTTTTCACTTATACCCATTATCTACCTGTTACCTGACTTCCAATAGGCTCACCACGTTTGGGTTTTTTTCATTGACAACTATACCCAAGTCCAAAACACCCACCTGGTCCCTCCGTCTTCAACCTCCAACAGATGTCTGTCCAGACAACTCTGGGAGACTTCCACAAATTGTCCCTGGGCGTCAACCTCTACGTCATCACGTCTGGGCTTGTCGTAAGGACACAGTCGGAACTCGATCCAGCCCCTGGAGGCAGTCACGTGATGAAGAATAAAGATGATATCAGAGGTGATAGAAAAGAGGGGGGGGGTGTAGGTAGGTATTTAGATGCAAAGAGGAAGACTATGGATAGAGATCAATGGTGAAAGTTCGTCCGCACTTAACCTTGCACCGAAAGGTAGAAAGTTGTTTGTTTATCGAGTCCCCTTTATACCGCAATAAGCAGTGTAGGGGCAAACAAAGGTAGAAAGGAAATGATAAAGAAAGAAAGATCATGGTATAGTATGATGACATGTCTGCCTCTTTAAAAATACAAGATGGGTTAATTAGTCCGTATCACCATACATGTACAGAATCACAAACTGTACACCATTCATCACCCAGCAGACTGTGTAATTCAATAACCTTATCAACTTCTACACCGATAAAAACCCCCACCAAAATGCGTTCTATTTTTTTTTAATTTAGCGACGAGATGCAGAGGACATCATGCAACCTTTCATATCTGAACAGACAGCAAAGTTGAACAAATAAATGTCACAAATTTCGGAAAATCCCGAATAATGCGGTTGCATTGTGGAGGGAAAATTTATTAAACCCTTAATTTAAGACCTAGTGTCTTATTATCATATTTCCACGCAGCTCTGCAAACTAAAGTATATTTATTTGCATCTGGGCCAAACCATTCTATTTTAATCCAATTCATAAAGTTTGCTATATATAAAACACGATACATGTGTAACTAAAGATTGTACAAACCATCAATATGCAGCAGAGACCATAAAAGTAATAATAATTATCTACACTTAAGTCCCGCCCCTCTAACCTGTGATTGGCTGTGATGGCTACACGTGCCGTGATGACGTCTCCTGATTGGTAGATGCTGGTGGGGATTCCCGAAAAGTATTTCCCGCCTCTCTCGTGTGCGCGCGGGATGGGAAGGTAGGGGTCGCCACATACACCACATTTCCCGCCAAAACGGTGCCACAAAGCCTGAGATGTATATTTGGAGAATGAAAGACTCTCTCTCTCTCTCTCT
>JARFNW010140128.1:0-10435 GCA_031763155.1 Dirona albolineata | reverse complement strand
ATAAGCACAATTGCTGCAGGTCCTTTCTGTATCGACTGTCCATCGTGTAGTAGATGATGATGTTACTGCTTCCTATGACATAAGCACAATTGCTGCAGGTCCTTTCTGTATCGACTGTCCATCGTGTAGTAGATGATGATGTTACTGCTTCCTATGGCATAAGCACAATTGCTGCAGGTCCTTTTTGTATCGACTGTTCGTGGTGTAGTAGATGATGATGTTACTGCTTCCTATGACATAAGCACAATTGCTGCAGGTCCTTTTTGTATCGACTGTCCGTCGTGTAGTAGATGATGATGTTACTGCTGGCGTTGATGGCCTGAAGGACGTTTACCAATAAATGCAAAATGAAATTTTTAATCAGAACATGGTAATGCACACCCAGTGTTAATCCTACGCCATCGAACATAAACAGACTTAGGGACACCGCGGTGTGAGCGATGCCGTACAGAAAACAAACAACCGTTAACATGCGGAAAAGCTTGATTTCCTTCTTTGCGTTGAAAGTGACATCTGTCTTCGTCTTTTGGAAAGTGGCTTCTTTACTTCCTTCTTGGCAAGATGAGGAAACATTGTGTGTTGTCGTTGACGCTGATACTTTCCTGAATTGGTTTCAGATATTTACCTTCCGATAAATGATAACATTACAAACTCAAACCAAGACGACGCCCAACGGTGGTAAAACGAACCGACCGAAGTCCCTTAGACCCAGGTCTTATTGTGGTCTTTTCCATACCGACACACCTCAGTAACATAACAAACACTGAATGTTTAGAATGGCATATAGTCCGGGAAATATAAACTTTGACCTTGAACTAATTGCAACACTTTATTTTTTTACATCATCGGATAGGTCGTGCCTTTAATAGTAATGTGTTAGAAATAGTAGACTTAGATTTTGACGATAATTATGTTGTTTAAGATTTAAAAATTAAAAATATACTATGAACGAGCAGTTAAAATAATGGTTCAGCCATAGGTTGCGTCATCACATTTTTGCGGTTACTTAGAAATATTCTGCGTTGTGATTGGCCAGTCTATTTTTTATACTACGTCATTCCCTTAAGTCATATTCACACTTTCCTAAAAGACACTACTTGTGTTAGTTTGTGAACAGTCTTACTTTCATAATTTTATTTTCTAGTTTTCAAACATTTCGTCTTCTCCGAAGTAAATAATGCCAATGTGTGTGTGTGTGTGTGTGTGTATGTGTGTGTGTGTGTGTGTGAGTGTGTGTGTGTATGTGTGTGTGTATGTGTGTGTGTGCGTGTATGTGTGTATGTGTGTGTATGTGTGTGTGTGTATGTGTGTGTGTGTGTATGTGTGTATGTGTGTGTGTGTGTTTTATTTGTGTGTGTGTGTGTGTTATTATTCCTTTGTTGATATTGTTCTACTGCAGTGTTCAAAAGGCCGTCCCTATGGGACCAAAAAAGAAAAGGCCACGTAAATAGAAACGTGATAGACAAAGCATTGAAGGAAATTATAGTCTAGGAAATCTAACAATGTCTGTTAGTGAGACCTTGAACAAATTGCAACATGTCATTTTCTTACATCACCGGATAGATCGTGCCTTTAATAATGTTATACTATACACCTGTAATTATGCATGATTGATGTGTTGGTTTCTGTGTTTGTGAATAGCATAGCATGTATTTGTCCATAGAGAGATAGAGAGAATGAGTGGGTATAACTGTATTGATCTGTATGGTGTGTCGTTGGTGTGTATGAGTATGCTTATGTGTATGGAATGTTATTTGATTTATGTATGATATACTTTAATTTTAATGTTTTGTCTTGTGAAGCGCTTTGAGATGTCAACAGATATGGAAGGCGCTATATAAATGCACTTTATTATTATTATTATTATAGTGTTACAGAAATAGAAAAAAGATTTTCGTCGACCAGGGGAATCGAACCCATGCCAGCCACGGCAACTCCGCCTCACCGTAAACAGAAAACAGCCAACACTACCTCTGGACTAATGCGCCACCCCACTAGAACATCAGTGCCTGCTCCGTCTTCATTTATCTAATTAGTTTTTTTTCCTTCTATTCTTATATAATAATAGCGACGTAAAAATCAGCTCCATAGAAAAATAAAGAATACCTATGTACACGGTATAAATCAATATATCTACTATGGGACTCTCTTGAAGAGCAGCAGTCAAACTACTTGCCTTGGAAGAAGAGGTCTCAAGTTCGATTTCTGACTGGGGAAGATTTATTTGGCGCAGATATTAGACTTTATTGCTCTATTATGGGTATTACATTGAATCTTAAAGTCCTATGACAGAAAGCATTTATATAATAGGGAACAACCTTGTAAAGGGCATCTTTAAGGGTTTGAATGGGTGTTCCAACTTTAACATCCTCCATCTTCGATCTCCAGTCGATCAAAATTATGAGGTCAGCATTTTTACGAGTCTTCCATATTGCTTTTGAATCATCTGTTAGTTTAGCCTCAATATGGGTTACTGTGGACCTAGAAGTAATATCATCAATTAGAAAATTAAAAGATCAACATTAAATATTTCTTTAATCATCTCTATCACAGACAAATGGAAGATATTTTTTAACCCTCTAGTGCCCAGGGTGCCAAAGTTGGCACATCAGTTTTTTTCCTTAACTGCCCAATGTGCCAAATAAAGCACATGCTGACATTTCTTGAATAATAGGTATGACATTTAAAGAAGCTGGAACCATGTCTCTCGGTCCATTGTAGTGTGTTTTATAAAAATGAAATTGTTCCTCCCAGGAAATCTATCTTTGGGTACTAAAGGGTTAACAGTTGTAATATTATTTCTCTTAAAATGTGAAAAGGCATAGTCTAATGATAAATATACCCAACTGTTTAATGACATAACACAATTTAAAATATCGATTTGATTATGAGTGAAGACTATGGGAGAATGTCACAGGAGGTGTGGCATTTATGACAAGCTTACCCTGGGACAATGTTCTCCCCTGGGATACTTATGCAATCAGAATCTGAAACGTGAGATTGAGCAAAGTCACTGGTGGGGCGAAGATCCATCAGAATGAGCTTTGTGTCAGAATCCCGCAGCAAATCGCATAGCTGCATGCAGGTGATGGAACTTGACTTGGAATCTTTTTTTTCTGGATGAGGTAGACAGTTAAGAAAAAAACCAACTATATTTCACCAATAACCTGTTGACAACTCTGAATAATGCTGGTCCCTGCCCCACGGCCGGCCAAAGAAACCAAATTAATCTTTACAAAGATGCCTCAATCACCAATAGGCTAAAACAAAAAAGGAAAATACTTTGGCTGAAACATTTAGGACAATCAGTTGATCAGCCTACAATGTCCAAAGCCGTGAATGGCTGTACAAACCACACTGTGGTTATGTGAAAGGTTATAGATAATAATTCAAATGTTAAAGATTCTAAATCTTCCACTACTATGGTGAAAACAATAAAAAGAAGCTGTTAAATTAAATAGAAAAATGATCGAAGTTGTAGACAACAAATAACACAACACCCCATGCCCCCACACCAAAGTCCCAAACTCATACATCTCCTTCAGGTAAAAAGCAACCAAAGGGTGTTACCTGTAGCCGCAGGTTTTGTTTTTGTTTCATTTTTCTTTTCTGTGGACACTTCAGACACTTTTGGAGGTTCACTTTTCCCGGGCACTGCCTCAAACTGTGAAATCTTTTTGGCCACCAATTCAGCTTTCTTGAAGTCATACCTGCAACAATGAGGTGGATGAAAATTTGTACCCGTTTCAATTTCACCCTGATTTACAATATTCTATCAATAAATATTGATCTTAGATTGATTTGTACATCAGGGAAAACAGAGATGACCTTAACTCGTCCCTCACCCACCCCCCCCCCCCCACCCCATCAAGAAAAAACAAAACAAAACCAAAAACAAGACTACCTAAAAAAAACCCCCAAAAAACAGGATGACAGATCGGCAATACCTATTTCAGTTTTTCATAATATGATCCAAATCAATAGTTCTCATACACACACAAATTAATCAAATGTGAAAGAATTTATAACTTTAACACTACCAAAGAAACGTCAACCCTATAATAACAATATTCTTCATTTGTTGCTCTGTGAATACTAAAGAATTATTGATGTCCCATCCTTGCTGCAAAGTTCTGAATGTGTCAGCAAGAGAACCAGACGAGAAAAGAGTATTTCCTAAGGATTCAACATTGATAACTTCAACCAGGATTCGAAAGTAGGATCTCATGACCATGATACCCACAGCCTGACCAATGGATCAAAACATGATGCAAACAAAGGAAGATAAAAAAATCATGATGTCTATGACAGATGGCAGAGGACTCAAGAGAAAGCAAAAAAACCAACCTAAACAACACAGCAACAACACTTCATAGCAGCATATGACCTACCTTTCTAACAGACTTTCAGTTAAAATTTCTGCTCTGCCAATGGCTTGCAATTGATTTTTTCGACCAATAAGACTGTCAAAATATTCCTGCAATAAAAAATTGTGTTGTGAAAAATCATGTAAACATATCTATAAATATTACCAAATCTCAAGTCTACCCTTGAACAAAAAACGACTAGGCAGAACTGCAAGGATGACAGATCAGCAATACCTATTTCACGTTTCATAATAATATCCAAATTAATAATTCTAATATATATATATTAGTAATGGTTTTTTTTAAATCAGGTGGATTGGCAAATTTTTATAAAGTCTAATGAGATTGGGCACCATAAACAAAAGATATCTGTAAAACAGTTTGTGAAATTTCCATGATAGCCTGTCTGGCATAAAAGAATACAATTTCAAAGTCTAGACTCTTATTCTTAATCAGACTATACATCATAAGAAAAATATATCTTTAAACTATGTGACAAATAGGAGCTGGTGGCGCAGTGGCTAAGTCACTCGCCTTTGGTTCGAGAGGTCACGAGTTCAAACCCCGGTGGAAGCACTGGTTTTTTTCTCAAGACCTCGATCCCACATTGCGACGCTGCTCTGCGGCTGACACCTGGGCTATTCCGGTCTACCCTCGGAACAGACCCTAAAGACAAATTTCCCCTTGGGATGAATAAAGGGAATTTTTTTATTTTTTTTATTTTTTTATTTAAATATATACACTTCTCTCCTAGCCTCTGTCCTCTTCCATTCATTCATTTATCCCTTGAATATAATACTACACCATCAATTAAATGTAAAAAGAAATCAAAACCGATCTCTTGGAATTATAGACTGGAATCGATAACAACCTTTTGCTTCTTATAATCCGCTTTTGACTTGACTTGTTTCAAGATGTTGAAGTATTTCATGTACAACACAAAGGCCCTCTCTTCGTCCCCGTCATTATCCAATTTCTCTGCATCCTTGAACACCTTGTCTGCTGATCTGACAATGCTGAGAAGATAAATGTGAAAACAGTCCAATGAATGTTTGTCTGTCTAGCTGTCTCCTACAATATCACAAAGCAGTGATGATAACAGCTCCATGTCCAGTCATGAATGGCAACCATATGTGATAGAAACCCTATGGATAAATAGCTAAAGACAAACAGGTGATCAGCCCACTGTGTCCAAAGCCATCTGTTGAGGTTAACATCATGTTCAGTTCTCATCAGATAAGACCAATGAAGACTGCAAGTAGCTTTGCTCTCCCAAAGCCAATCCTTGAATGTAAACTTAATAATTTCATAATAATTTCTTACACTCCTTTTGTAATCATCATATTTAGCATAAGCCATGATTTGCTTTCTGGAAGTCTTTGAAAAAACAAACTGCCATTTTTTGCCCCAGCCTCTGAGAGGGCCTGAACATTTCAAAACTTTCAAAAACCACTGACAAAGAGTAACCTCATTAAATATCAATAATTGCATTGTTTGCTTTCGAATGATATATATTACCATAAATATTATAATTATAATTACCATTACTAATATCATTATCATGTTGAGCCTAGAGCCTGCTAAACACTGGATGAAATGAAGGGCAAATTTTATGAATAATATTTATGATTGTCACAAAAAACAGTACATGATGGCCATAACAAGTTGAAACTTGCAAACTTCAATGTATGCATCATAGAGTGTTAGCCATGTTTCAAAATTGGCTCCTCAGACTGGCCTTAGGTTTCATGTACAATACATTATTTAAAATGATGCTGTATGATCACATCTTACTCCTATTCATTTTACATTAACTTAAATTTTACCCAGTTGTGCATTTATTGCATTCAATTTTTTTATGTTCATGGGCTAAACAGGTAATTCAACTATGATCAAGAAAACAAAATTAATGAAATAAAACAAATACCCAAAAAACCCAAACCCAACAACAACCAAAAACAAACCAAAAACATAAACAAAACAACAGTACCAAAGTCTATGCAATAAGTCAAAAGCATACATGTTCAGAGCCAAGATGTACAATTGAAAAAATCATCCATTCTTTGAATCACAACACAATAATAATCAAAGCAATGAAAAATGTTCAAGAAAGCTTACATGTTTACACTATTACCAAGCTGTTTGACTTCACTCAGTTTGTGAAGATCATCCAAACATTTGCCAAGATAAAGATTTTTCTTGTTGGTTACTGCTCCAGGCATCTTTTTAAAAATCTGAAAGATGACGACAGATAAATTTGGAGTCAACATAGATTTTGTGAGTGTATAAAAGTATATGAACATTGAATATATTTGTCACTTTTAACATTCCACTCCCTCCTTACAGTAACTTCTTTGCAATTTTTTTATGTCATGCATTTCTATGTGAATGAGAATCTGGAGCATTCCAAGGGACAGTGTTAGTTCCTGTGTTATTTTCAATATATACTCAAACGATTGCCGAAGCCTTTTTGATAATATTCCATCACATGGTTCAAGATGCGTTAAATGTGTGTATACAACTCTATAAACTGCTAAATATTGTCTCCATTGTCATGTTCAAACCATTATATCGAATAATATTTAATGATTAAGTAATTTTCTAAATCACCACTGTTGTTGCTGTTTTCAGTTTTCACATTTTTTTAATGCCGGTCAGTATATATCAGTAATATTTGATGTATCATGTGTTTAAACAGAGCTTTTTGTGAACACTAGTACTAATAATTTCTCTCTTGGGATTAATAAAGTAAAATATATCTTATATAAATCTGATCTAATCTTATAATCATACCATATATTAAATCATGAAGCTATTTTTGAAGTAGATGATCTTTATGATCAACGCTACTATAATGTCTTTGTCCTTTATTGCTAATCAACCTATAAGTAAGAGAACTTAATAAGGCATTAGACCACTGGAAACAAAGTTTATTGCCTGACGTGTCTTCAAATGCGAGTTGATAGCAAAACTCTAGTTGACTCGTAATTGCGTTTGGTGGGTGATATGTTCTTCTGCCTTTTCTCCACCTTGAGTGGGCACTGCTGTTTTTGTTTGTCTTTTTCCTAAAGAAGGTACTGCTGTGCTATGGAGACTACAAAATCATGAAAAAAGAGGGGTGTTCTTGTGCACATTTCTCCATAAAATTTCTGCGAGGTGGGAGGGAAACAGCTATCTGTTAATCCCATGTTGGTGGCGGAATTTCCGTTTGACACGCAAACACATCTTCTCCACTGTCTGTGTATGGATGGTTGGGTCGTCTGGAACAACAAATTTCTCAGAATGGTTGATGACGTCGTGCATGTAGACACCTCCATCCTGACAGCTGTCCTATCAGGAACCTCCACCATAAAGCATCTCCCGGTGTTCCGCTCGATGCCTCCAAACACCCAGTGCCCTTCCCTCCATTGTCCTCTGTGGTACTTGCGGTGAAAAAAGTAGGACTCATCCACCTCTACTTCTATGGGGTCACCATCCTCATCCAAACCTCCTATCTGTTGAGGATTTTGAATAATCCACTCCTCACAGACATCCCTGCAAAAGCTGCACCATTCCACAAGGGTATTCCGGTGGTCGTGAAGTCCAGCTTCATGGTGTATATTTCCGTCTACGGGTGGCTTCTTGAAAAGAAGGAGTTTTCTCTGACAGTTGTCTTCTTCTTGCATGTGGGACAACTCCATCTGTAGACATCAGCTACATTGTTGCTGTGAACTGTAAGGCTGCAGTCGATCGTACAGTTGGCGCAAAGCATTGTGTTCTTCAGCAGTCGCCTTTTTGCCAGTCACTTCATAACCTGGAGGGGTTGAGTTTTGATTAGCTGCTCTCCAAGCTCCAACAGAGTCCAGTTTTCCACAACAATGGCATCAACATTCATAACTTCTGCTGGCTCCACAATAAAAGTCGGCGTATCAGGTCTTCCACGAGGCATGGTTATTAACAAAGAATATAATAATTGGAAGTAAAATTATGAAAATTGAAAAGTATGATGAAAAAAGTGGTTTTGAAATTGGCAAAAGTGATCAAGTCGTTTAGAAAATAGGCGCGGATAATAATGAGGATGTGTGGTATCCGTTGTTCTTTTCGAAATGGGCGAGTATACTAGCATTTATTAAATTTTTGCAGCATAATTAGTTCTTTTCTTCATTAACTGCTTGCAGAACTTTCACCCGATGCCCATCGAAACGCCCAGCGACAGTCACTTTTACCACCAAGTACAAGATCGATTACAAGTGTTACGGTCGATACCGAATCCGCCCACCTACGCCCACCCATTTGAATAAATATACCTAAACCGTACGTTTACCACCTCGGGGAAATGGAAAACCCAAGCAAACGGTTTTGACCTATAGGACAATATCGTTAGAAGGTTTTCCCCAGCAACTTGACCTTGCTAGTTGGAAAGTACCGAAAACAATCATGAGATTCCTTATTCGCCATTGTAAAGTTGTTTGTCACGGTAGTTTTTACTCACAATAGAACGACCTCGAGGAAATGGAAAACCCAAGCCAACGGTTTTGACATATAGTAGTAGTAATTGATAGTTTACAAAATCGTTGTAACTTACGGGGTCACCAATGAAGCGAAGGGCAAATACAAAACACGTCTGTACAGTAACTAGTAACAAGACTGACCGATCTATTTATAACAAAAACACCGCGGATATGGTTTGGTGTGTAGCCTGTCTACATGGTGAGTTGCTTACGTGTGTGTGTGTGTGTGTGTGTGTGTGTGTGTATGTGTGTTTGGGGTGAGTGTATGTGTTTGGGGTGAGTGTGTGTGTTTGGGGTGAGTGTGTGTGTACGCGAAGGTGGCATTAAGTTGTATATTATGTGATGTGTGTGTGTGTGTGTGTGTGTGTGTGTGTGAGTGTTTGGGGTGAGTGTGTGTGTTTGGGGTGAGTGTGTGTGTACGCGAAGGTGGCATTAAGTTGTATATTATGTGGTGTGTGTGTGTGTGTGTGTTTGGGGTGTGTGTGTGTGTGTGTACGCGAAGGTGGCATTAAGTTGTATATTATGTGGTGTGTGTGTGTGTGTGTTTGGGGTGAGTGTGTGTGTACGCGAAGGTGGCATTAAGTTGTATATTATTTGGTGTGTGTGTGTGTGTGTGTGTGTGTGTGTGTGTGTGTTTGGGGTGAGTGTGTGTGTACGCGAAGGTGGCATTAAGTTGTATATTATGTGGTGGGTGTGTGTGTTTGGGATGAGTGTGTGTGTTTGGGGTGAGTGTGTGTGTACGCGAAGGTGGCATTAAGTTGTATATTATGTGGTGTGTGTGAGCACATGTTAGGTCGGTACATTATCATCATTATTATTATGGCATTATCACCAGCATTATTATTCTAGTTGTTAGTATCATTATCAACATCAATATCATTAACAATAGAATACCAGATAACGGATCTAACTACGCTACAATGACCTGTGATTGGCAGTCAATTCAATTAAAAGATTGTTATTTGGGAGTGAGCCATGTCTGAACATCTCTGCTGGACACGTATGTATGGAGGTGTCAACACATGATAGGCTGAGGTGTTTTTGCTATTAATAGGCACCCTACCCACGGGTCATGGCAAAATGCCCGAGAGTGGCAGGGGGTATAATACTGATGGGGGTATACCGATGTTATATGTCACACGTCACATGCCAATGCCATTTTAGGATTTGTATTATATTGGTGCCTTGTTCATTGAACGGGATGAACAAAGAGTTTGCAGCAGAACTATGGTACAGTAATAAGAGTACACGTACTACCCTCACCGCCACCGTGTTGAAAAAAACCGAAACGTTTCTTTTCAGATCACGGCTTTTAATTCTAAAAATGCAACGATACAATAGAGGTCGACTACAATAATTCAAAGTTTATACAGACTGCACATGCCTGGTTTTCAAGTAAATAATGGTTGTATATATAATAAGCTTTTACGTATGACAATGTACAGTAATTAACGTTTCGGGTTTCCCCTTTATAAAAAACCACGACGAAAACAAAATAAGATAAAATGTGAAAGGAGGGGATAAGTGCGTCTCGGGGGGGGGGGGGGGGGGGGGGGGGGGGGGGGGGGGGGGGGGGGG
>JARFNW010140117.1:0-10436 GCA_031763155.1 Dirona albolineata | reverse complement strand
ATCATTATTATTATTATTATTATTATTATTATTATTATTATTATTATTATTATTATCATCATCATCATTATCATTATCACCATCATCAATATATTCATTGAAATTCTCGTACAAAGGATAATCCTTTTCCTTAGCTTACGCAAACTTTGCGGAAAACCATGATCAGTCATAGTCATTGATTCTTTGACATTCACAAAAAAACTAATACTTACACGCCATCAACAAAATATGCTATTTTATTTCATAACATCAATTTCATTTCAACTCCTTGTTTTTATCTTTCAATTTCATAACTAAGCAATTTCATTATTATTAGTAAGTTCATCCTTCAAAAATGGTTCAAAGTTCCATTTCAGATGCTTGCAACACCACAGAATAAGTGAATAAGAAGCATTTGACAAAAAGCGACAAGTCACTAAAAAAGCTTCTATGTTGTTCTAGTTATAATAGTGGCAGGCATGCACTGTATCATAATAATATCACAATGAGTCCCTGGATCACATAAACAACATCAATGGGTAGTGATACTAACTATAGACACAGCTGGAGAAAACTAACACAACACTAACACGAAGAATCGGAGAAACGGGTAGAATCGGAGAAGCAGGTAGAATCGGAGAAGCAGGAAGAAACGGAGAAGCAGGAAGAATCGGAGAAGCAGGTGAAGAATCGGAGAAGTAGGTGAAGAATCGGAGAAGCAGGTGAAGAATCAGAGCAGCAGGTGAAGAATCGGAGAAGCAGGTGAAGAATCGGAGAAGCAGGTGAAGAATCAGAGAAGCAGGAAGAATCGGAGAAGCAGGTGAAGAATCGGAGAAGCAGGAAGAATCGGAGAAGCAGGTAGAATCAGAGAAGCAGGAAGAATCGGAGAAGCAGGAAGAATTGGAGAAGCAGGAAGAATTGGAGAAGCAGGAAGAATCGGAGAAGCAGGAAGATTCAGAGAAGCAGGAAGAATCAGAGAAGTAGGAAGTTTCAGAGAAGCAGGAAGAATCAGACAAGTAGGAAGAATCAGAGAAGCAGGAAGATTCAGAGAAGCAGGTGATGAATCGGAGAAGCAGGAAGAATCGGAGAAGTAGGAAGATTCAGAGAAGCAGGTGAAGAATCGGAGAAGCAGGAAGAATCGGAGAAGTAGGAAGATTCAGAGAAGTAGGAAGATTCGGAGAAGCAGGTGAAGAATCGGAGAAGCAGCAGAGGCATCAAAGTCAGAGAGCTAGGTGAATGCGAAAGGCCAAAAGTAAATGTGCCATTTGGATTTGGTATTCGTATTTTTTTGTGGCCACCATCGCCTGTGCAATGTGTCCAATTGTCGCTTTTGTTTATTCCTTATTCTGTGTGGTGTGCAACGCCGTGGTCATGCAATTATCAGGGGTATTGGAGAGATCATCATCCAACCTCCCCACATACACAATGTGATGTAATGTAATAAACAATTGAATTCAATCATCATCATGTTTACAGATTCAATTGACTATTTAATCTTATTACATAATATAATAGAATTAGAATGCATTATTTCTCAACATCAAATGAAAATTCACAAATATCATTTTTATTAGACATGTTTATGGTGATGCAAGTAGGTAACAGAAATCATACAAAAAGAAAATAGTTAAAGAATGCATTCACAACCATTTTTTTTATTCTTAATATACCATATGATTTTATTAACATAATAATATAAGTATAAGAAAGAAAAAAAAAACAGGATAATTTTTTACACATAACAATTTTGACACAAAAATCACCACAGAGGGGAGAATATGGTCTACTGAATCTGGATATATTTACAATTTTTTATATTTGTTTTGACTTCAACACAGGAAATATTATTTATCTAATGGAATTTATCATGTTTGGACTCCTCACCTAGAGTGTAGATCTACTGCTTTGCAAAATGGCGAACACGTGTTACTACTTCCCCCACCATCACAACAATCGGATTGGCTACATCAGTCACGTTATCTATTTTCAATCTTTGGTTTCATTATTTCATAATATGAAAATACAGTACAGTCTCTGCCTACAGTCCCCAGCCTTCAGAAGGTGAGAAAACTAGGATCTTAAGACGGATTCTGCCTTAGCTCTTAGAACTCAATATACATACGGTACCCACGTTCAGTTAAAATGCATATAATATTATTATGTTCAATACTATAAAGGAGTAGGATGAGACAACAACAACAAAACCACTCCCTTCTGTTTTCCCAAGTGTAAGCTAAAAAAAAAATTGTGTTCAATTTAGAAAGCCCATTTCTATCTCCCAACTCCAACAGGACTTCTTGACCGGCCATTTTAACACTGCTAGTCTAGGCTTATCACTAACTTGTGAATACAGAAAATCAATGAAATGTGTCACTATATGACTTCAAACCCGTGATCTTAAGATAGATGTATTTGGATTGCATTGTTAATCTAACTGTGATCTCAGAGGAGTAAATTACTACTTTTATTTTTATAATTCCGCTTCATTTTTTGTTTCTTGAGGATCATAGTCCACAGGGATCTTGGGCAGAAAGTTTTAGTTCTAAAATACGTCTCAGCCACACAGCACCCACGTAAAATCACAAAAGTAATCTCTTTGTCTTCACTGATAGACACACAGGTCAATTGAAAATAGGATAATGCAGGATGTCAGTTTGGTACATTTTTCTCATATTTCCTGTAACCAAGTAAAATGAGGTATCAATTTACGACAACATAAACTACATTCCTGGTGTAAGTTATAGCTCATGCAACATACATATTGTTTTCAAAATTAAAAAAAAAAAAGGTTTTATAATCAATATTTCCGATATAATCATTGAAGTAGTTTAATGCGATATGAATCTCATCCAATAAGCTATCCTATCAAAAAGCAAGAAAGCAAAATGACATTGAATTTATTGATCTAGAACAGGGTTTTGATAGACAAAAAAATTTAATGAAATCTGTGATTGAAAAGAGTGGAGAAACGGGAGGATATAATTTAGCTAAAAACAACTAACCCATACCAAGCCATGTCTCTTTTAACATGTGGGCCTATATATATATACCACAAAGTAGTGTTGAGGCCAGTGAGCCCTAATGTCCAGCCTTGACTGGCACACCAACTATAAACGCATGTAAAGGTAAATAGAAAACCTGATCACTAGCATGACAGAATACAGAATAAGGAACTCTCTATTAAATGAGAAATTTAGGACAATAGGTGACAGTGATCAGCCCACACCTCTGAGATGGAGATCCTATGCTCAGCACCATGAATAATAAAGTGTCAAGTAGTATTAATCCACTTCTTGACTTGTGTCTGCATGGGTCGGGTATGCTAAAAAATAACTCATTTCTGAGTAATGATTATCTAAAAAAGAAGAAGTTTCTGCAGGCGGAGAAAAAGGTCAGGATGTTTCAGTTTCATCATTGCCAGTTTGATGTGAATCAGTCCAGTACAGTTGACACAGTTTTTAGGATCATGTAAATCATAAAATTCCAATCAATTTTCCATCATGCCAGCAAAATAAATATTTAAAAAATACATAATATATAAATTTCGATTCCAAATTAAATGTCATGTTCTTTGGGGACATGTGCTTGCAGTGCTTAACATGGGATTGTTTCCAGTTCATTCAATATTTATTTGTATAAACAATACCATTCACCAGGCCAATAACAATTATATACTCTTGCAGCCTCTCTTCTATAGAAACCAGGGAAATTTGCCATGGATGACACAAATCACCAGCTAAAATGTCAGGGGAGACATGAAAAAAATATTAATAATAATAATAATAATAGGAAAATAACAATAATACTGAAAAGTTCAAAGAAAACATTTTAACAGATACAGGGCAAAATGTGACAAGCCCCAAATGGAAAAAAACAAAACCTTTAGTATATCTGTACAATAACACAACTACAGTGGACTCTTCCACCAACAATAATTAATTATCCCACACAACTCCAGTGGACTCTTCCACCAACAATAATTAATTATCCCATTCTTCTCTGCAACAGATCTACCAATCATCATTATCAATGTGTAAATTAGACATCTACGCTTTCACCATTAAATTCTTGAAAAACATTATCTTCAATTGTGGGAATGTGTTAATATTCTTTTTTGCTCTTGTTGCAATCATAATAATAAAAAACATATAATATTGCCTAGTTACTATAGAACTTGTCATGAAAAACTCATAAAATGATAATGTATGTATGCTGCGAGATAAAAAAAATAATTCTTCTTTTCTTGTGTACACTAGACAATAAGGAAATTATAGCCACAAGGCAGACCAAGAACATTTGGAGCGATATGATTTCAGAGATTTTAGAACAGTGGGGCACTGAAAGTAAATTATGAATTGAATGCACTCCAGCCAGTTAAAATGACAGCCACATCCAATTCACTGTCATTTCCTAACAGCGTAATCATCTATTTGACTACAACTGCCACGCCACTACCAGACTCATGTACAACACCACGCATCTCTTGTAAAAGATTTTTCCATTGCGTTATACTTGATATCAATATAAAGGTTGGCTTTACAAAAACCATGGCGAGAAAAAGAAACTAAAAGAAAGGTCGAGATCTCATGAAAAACTCAGAGAGGAAAAAACATCACTTTGAACCGAGAATAAAAGTCCATTTAAAAAAAAACATTAGACTTGTTCAATGTAGTGCTTGACAGCCCAGTAGGCAGGAAAGGGTTAATTTAATCATCTATTTTCTAACTAATAATAAGGATGAAATTAACTAAATTTTGCAAATTCAAGCTCACATTGCCAGTTCACAGTGCTCTAATCAAGGCCAACTGATAGGTGAGTTTCTCTTTATCAAATTATTACATAATCATCATCAACCATTCAAACCCGGACTAGTCCTAGTCAAATATAATTCATTTGCATTCATTAGTAAGAGTAAGAGAAATCAGTCATTATGATTCTCTTCTTTTCTTTTCTTTTTTTTTTAACACATACAATCTCAATCTAAGATGTTGATTTGATTCTGGTATGCGTAGCAGCATCACTATTTGTTAACTTTTGAACTAGGAGTTATTTTGCCCATTCCTCTTCGTGAGATATTTAAATCTGAAAACATATTAAGTTTACAAATGAAACAATTGCCACCCATTGACATTACCATCACTGCGAAATAGTGATGATATCAATAAATTCAATAACAGACCTACCACACATTTGATAAGAAAACAATCTGAATTATATTGGTTTAAAAACATCAGATTTGGGAGGAAAAAAAAGTCACTTATATGTTCACTTATATATCAATTTTTTAAAAGTATATTCTTTTATTATTTAACTTTAACAATTAAGGTATTTTAGCTCTTTGTGTTTAACAGATTTGAACACACTTCCTATTAATTGAATAGGGAAAAAATGTAATAATAAAATTTTTTTTGGAGATATTTTAAATGCAAAAACATCTGTGTTCAGTGAATAAAAATCTGAAAATTTTCCAAATGTGGTACAAAAAAATCAGTATGAGTATGATACAGATGAAATCTGTATGGATGGCAGGTCTCAAAAAAAAAAAAATCCTTTTGGTTTTTACTCTTAAAATCTAAAGAGATCTCAGAAACATCCTCTTTTCCCCAAATGAAAATTGGCCTTGAAAGGCTTTTGTACAAATGTCAAGTAAACTGTTATCAAAGTATCAAAATTAAAAGGGTATAATATTAATATTACAATATGAAAATCATGCTCAATTCAACTTGACCAAATTTGACCGAATTGTGTCAAACCCCTAGCCTGGAATAAGTAGAGTGAAATTGAAGATTGAAAGTACAGTACAACTAGTCTCTGCATCAAGGCGTGTCGCAATACACGCTGCATGCTTCACACGCTTTTTACTTCCAATTCCTCAAGTCCAACATGCTTTTTTAGCGGAGACTGCCGAGTAAAGACTTCAAAAATTCATGCTGTGTGAATGATAATAATCATTGGTTGTGGTGTACTGTAGCTTCAATAAATGGCTGTTGATGAATCAATTCCGTCAGGAGCAAGTGAATGCTTTAGTCTTTCATGCATCACCATTTGCCTGAAATAATTTAATAAATAAAAAAGAAGAAAATATAAAGCAAGTAATTGAAGCAAATGGTTTAAAAAAAACAAAAAAACATATATAATGTGAAATTATAAGTTTCTATCATTACTAGTCTATCACTAACGTCATTTGGGGCAATTTAATTTCATAAGAGGTGACACCTTGTTTAAAGATCTGTATCCGACTATCTGCAATAGGCAGGACATGCAGTACAGAGCCTTGTAAGCTCTTGAAGGTTTCAAAAACACCCCATCCCTACCCAGGATTCAAATCCGGAACTCCCAATTCCAAAGCCACCATATTAGACACGACACTAAGGACGACCCATTGCATCTTATGACATTACAATAAAATATAATAATAATAGCCAACAACAAAACAATTTCACAAATAATTTTCTTCCACCTCACACTTACACTTGAACTGTACATCAACTTGTAATCACTCCAGCTAGCCATGCAATAACACTAATGACTTCTTTGGATTTTCATCCTTATTGCTTTTTTTCAGGTTTTTCGTTGTTCTTCTTTTAGGGAGGGAGTGGACTAAGGAGAGATTTGGGGTGGGGGGGGTGCCATGTCGAAATGATGATGATGACGATTACAATAATAAAGATAACTCAAGTAGCAATATTATGAATAACAAAAAGAGGGTATTTAATAAATGTTTTAAGAGATTTAAAAAAAGTTTCTATTTGTTCTTACCATGAGGGGAATCTTGGTTTTTGCCTTGCCCTGAGAACAAAGAATATGTACGTAATGTTGAAACTAAAGAAATTTAGTAAACGTATCAGTTATCTATACACATATCTATCTTTATTTGTCATAAAATAGTCTTTAGATACAGAATGACTAGGTGAAAGAAAGAAAACTGAGTCTGAAAGGATGGGTGTCAGAATAAGTGCTTGTATATTCAAATCACGACTATAAAAGCCATTTTTGGACAATAAAGATATATTTTATCCTATCTATAAGTACTATCATTTTATCATTATCATAATCATCAATAAAAAATAAAAATAAAAATACATAATAATAAAATTGTCTTTAATTTCTCCACAAGGGCACTTTGTCTTGGGGTTTTTTTTTTAAAAGACGGAAATAACTCACGCGTCAGATACAGTGCAGCGCCGCAATGTAAGTAATAGGAGTTACTTAGATATAAAATAATATATAATATACATAAGAATACATAAAATTGCCTTTATTTTGTCCACAAGGGCACATTGTGTGCAGGATATATCTTTAAAAAAGAGGGAAATAACCCTAGCGTCAGCCCCAATGCAGGAAATAGGAGTTAATTTTCTTGCCCAAGGAAAAAACACAATGCCGAAAGACAGACTCGAACCCCCCGCCATCTCGGCCACCACACCTCCTATTATTATCATTAATATCATTATTATTATTATTAAATTACTATTATCAAAATTATTATTATTATTACTATTATTATTGTCATTAATATCATTATTATTGCACAGTCACTGTCATTCATAAAGCTTCCTCAACATACCTAATTTGGATATAGAAGACCCTTCAACCTTCATAGCCATGGCTATGACTTTCAAACCTTGTTCTTGTGTGGCTTCTTGACTGAGAATTTGGTACTGAATGCGTTCAAATACGGAGGACGCTGTACTGCCTGGGGATGCAGGTGATTTTTGTGGAGAAGGGGTGCTGGTTCTGGACAGGGAAAGTAACGACGGTGACGATGATTGTAATATTTTGGATGGGGACAGACTTTTGTTGGAGCTGGCTGATGTAGACAGCAACGACGTTTGGACTGTCAGCGGTTTAGCGACTGTCTGGCGCTGGAGGAGCTGCTGCTGATCAACCTGCGGCTTGAACTTTGGGAGCGTAGTGCCTAAAACGATTCCTGATTTGACTTGGGAGCCCAAGCGCGAAGGTAAGTTCATTTTGAAGTTTTTATTTATGAGCAATTGGTTATTTATTGAGGTTGCATTGCTTTTGGGTTGGGGAAGAGATTGTTTTGATGATGGGAACTGCTTCGCACCCTCTCCTGAGTTGGTTGTGAGAGTAACAGGTGAGCTGGCCACCCCTAGTTTTCTACTTTGTTGAGATTGAGTTACCAATGATGATGAAATAGTCTGGGACTGCAACGGGCTCACCGGTAGTTGAACTTGTTTTTTCTTACTCGAGCCGACATTTTGCTGTTGTTGTTGTTGCTGCTGTTGCTGTTGTACATGCAGCGAAGAAAAGGATAGACCGGCTTGAGACTGCTGTTGACTCGGCAATGACAGTTTGGTTGGGGCCTGTGAATACAAGCCTTTAGAGACAGAGAGGGGCGTGGTTTGTTTGGGGGCTGCCATTCCAGACAGTGACATTCGGCTGATGCTGACTGTAGGGTGCAGGTCTTTGCTGCCGCCGGTGGTATTTGTCACTTTTTTATGCGCCAGGGACGCCTTTGGATCCAGGGTGAGTTTCTGCTGCTGTGGACTGCCGCCCGGCTTGGGCTGCACACCATTTTTTACCTGAGATGCTGGTTGCATTTTTTTCTGTTGCTGGAGATGCTGGAATATATTATTGCTTGTGCTGCTGGATTTTTGCTGCTGCTGGGGCGATGACAAAGAAACGTGTGGTTTGGATGGCAAAGGCCCTTCCCTCTGTAGAGTCGAAGGGTCTCGTGCTTGTAAGAAAGTGCGGATGTTGGTGGGATGAGAGGAAGGTGCCTGAGGGGACAAAATGAAAAATAAAGTAATCAATCCATAAAATCAAACCTTGGGTTGATCAATATCAAAGCTATCAGTCATACTATGGTAACTAAATTTTTGACAAAATTTAAATATTTGGCACAAAATTAGCCTCTCACACACATGCATTGCATGTTGTGACAAAATATTAGAGTCATTAATTGATATTTAAAAAGTTATTCGAATTGATTGGAATATCGTAACTCAACATCGTGAAATAGTCACGGCGTATACTATTGTAACTCGAGTTACCATAGTATATGCGAGAAATCCTGCCTCCAGTGTTGGAGATACGATAGTTTAAGTCCGTGAATCTTGGAAACTAATTTTTGTCAAATTCAAAGGCATCTTACATCATAGCTGAAGGGGCTAAAACATCAAAGCTGCAGAAAATGTTTTTTCATCACCCAAATAGCAATGCATGTCATGTCGTTCATAATCAAGAGAGGCCGTTGGACACAGCAGTGTAAGCTGACCACCTGCTTGTCTTAATTTCTTGATCCATAAACTTTCCAACTATGCTCTTACCGGCCGATATTTTGAGATTTGCTTTGCTTGTAATACACTGCCTCTCAATCTCATTCAAAGTATTCAAATCATTGATAAGAGAAAAGGTGCAGCTCATTAACCAGCCCAGCTCCATTGTCATGCACGATGGGGGCAACTGTTTGTTTGTGAAGTTGGCCCCCAAACTGCTTTGCAGTATAAATGGGTTTGGATACCAAAACAAGTCTCACATTAAATGGCAAACGAAAATTATTATTTTTTAAATCTGAAAACATCAGTAAGACCAAAGATAGACTAGTGAGTCTGAAATCATAGTCATAGCTTGCCACTTATGTATGAAAAAGCAAAAAGTCTAAAATCAAACAAAGCAAAAAGTCTGAAAAAATCTTAAATCTTAAAGATTTACTCCCCTGCAATTGGTATCAGCAGCTGATTAACATTTTTTGTTGAGCCCACTAATTTATGCTTCCTCTTCTTACCACAGCAATAATTGAACAACTTACCGCACTTGATCCGGTCAAAACAGGCGTCGAGGCAGCTTTGGGTATTGGAGTGGAAATAACTGTGCCCAGTTTCAGCGGGGTCGCCCTCGATGGCGAGTCAGTGATGTCAATAACTATTGGAGGACAGGACGAATTTGAAATACTTCCAAACTTTTCTGGGAGCCTCTTTTCCGGGAGCATGACAGAGCTGGCTAGCGGAACACTGCCAGGACTGGTCATGCTAGTAAGCGTTATTGATGCAGGCTGTCCCTTGCCTGCTTGCATATTGGAGGTGATGACAGCCCCCCCTGAAGTTGAAAGAGATGAACGGGATTGTGGGTTGATACTGGGTACGGACGACTTCACTTCCGAGCCCGGTAGATTGACAATTACATTTTTCTTCTCTTCCACGTCGTCGTCGTCGATTATGCTTGATATTTCAATAACACTGTCCATTTTTGAAACACGGGGAGTTGGGCTTGGTGATTCTACTACAGGAACAGGAGACGCCTTGCCACTGACAATTTTCTTTGATTTCATAACACTGAAAAAAAAAGAGAACAATTTTATTTGTTTTGTCCTTTAAATTCAAACACTATTTTGTTTTAAATTGTCCCCATTAATATGATATTAAGGAGTTTTCAATGCCATGATTGTTTGTCCCCATTGACTCGAAAGTGAAGAGGGGGGGGGGGGGAGAGAG
>JARFNW010140106.1:0-10436 GCA_031763155.1 Dirona albolineata | reverse complement strand
ACTCTGTCCGCTTCACGCTACGGAAACCGGGATAAGCACCGGCTCTATGGGCCTCAAGGCTCGGAAGGACTTTACTTGTGCTTTGGGAGAGGGGTAGAGGTAGAAGAGAAAGTCACTGAGTAAGTGGGTTGTAAGTTATAAGATTTTAGATGCTTGTATTCCATCTAGCAGACCTTTGGTGCCTTTCATGTTCACTTTGTACCGGTTGTATCTTTACATAATTATAACCAATTATATATATATAAGTTAAGTGCACAGAGTAAGACAAATTGTTCCTCCATAAGATAGTAGTGCTGCTGCCTTTTGGACCTCAATGAACAACATTATTTACTACAGGACAGATAGAAGTATCAACACAGGTTTGTGGTCAAAATACTGACATGCTTTTAATACTTACACTGATTCCTTCCTTCCACAAGGCAAGAGTCCATCCTCCAACACTGAGCAAAATGTCTTTGAAGAAAGGAGACCTCTGCATCGAGACTACGGGACCATCGTGCAAAGTCTGGTAGTGAGCCGGTTTGGGGGCTACAAATTTTGAAAACAACAGTTTAATTATTTTTTATAAAGGCGTTACTCCTCGTTGTGCTTTGGCAGCTGCACATAAATTTATCTCAATCTTGAGAATATGAGAAAAATTTCATTATGTTGACCTCAGCAATCTCAAACTTTCATGATCATTGTTCCCAAATAATGATAAAATTGAAAATAAGTCAATCTCATTAAAACAAAACACGTTTGATAATAATTATTCCTAAATAATTAATAGGCCAGGTTGAATTATGTTGGATTAATGCTATTCGGTATTAACAATTATTTGACATAGACAAAAATAGAGAAATGAGACACAAAAACACACTTCTGGATAACGATTATATAAAAGATAATTTGCTAACTTACTTTGGATTTTTCCTGAATCCTGATCTTTCTGGGGCATCCAGTCGACATAGACAACTTCTCCATCCTTTCATATGAAATAAAATAGAACTTGTTTTGAAGAACAAACATTTAATCTTTCTTTTTGATCAAAAACCTTTTGGTGTCAGGTATATGTAATCAAATAGCAGGATAAGGTATCAATTTGAGTATGAAATCCTCTCACACTTATCATAATCATTTATCACTTCTGTCAACATATTGCCAAACATTAGTGAAAGCCGTGTATGAAAGAAAAATTGAATGAAACTACGCATTTAAAATTAAACAAATAATCAGAAGGAATAGATATGATATGTAAATGTCATGAAACCAACAAAGAAATGGGAAACATAAAGGAATAGGGAGTGATAGTCATTAACCATTAGATCAAAAATGCTATTCGAAAGGTGGATAAGCACAGCTCTCATTCAAACCTATAAACAAGTAGTGATAGACAATTCATGCAGGTCTCACCTCTGTCCCAACATAGATATAAGTCTTCACTTCTTGAAGAGTTCTCTCCTTGCCAGAACTTGGTTTGTTAGAGTGGAAACCTCCCTGCATAGTTGCAGTTGGATCTGACTCTCTGTTTTCCGTCCCAGAATTCACTAGAAAAAATTATGGGGAGACAACAGATAACGTTAAATGATACACTAGAGTTAGATAAAACAGAATAAATAAGTCTAAAAGTAAAAAAGAGTAATACTATCAAGTCTAATGTATCCAAAATTTCTCCTGTGCTAGTAACGATGTTACTCTAGCAATACTTCAGCCATCTGGTAACAGGATCTTACTCTGTTACAAATTACTGTTCAAATTTTCATCTTCACCTATGCTCTTATCATAACCAGCAAAAGGTATAGAGAGCCTGAAATACTCAAATCAACCACTGGCCATAGAATGTGATGTTTAAACACGCACTATCTCTGCTCTCTGCATGCCTCTACTCATTACTAATTTTCATTCTAACTACTTTATCAGTCATTTACGCTCCCACTCAAACCCCCCCCCCCCCCCCCTGTTACTCCACACACGCATACACACACACACACACACACACACACACACACACACACACACACACACAATCACTCTACTGGTAGCTCCAAATAAGTATAGATTTAAGAATTATAAAATATATTACGCATTCATAGGTCAGTTATAATTTCACTAAAGCTGAAAGTTGATAAATTGTGTAGTATCGTTTTCTAGTCATAATTTAACGTGGTATGAAAGCAGCTTACAAGCTGATCTGTCTCCCTGTCTTTCTTGGATTGAAAATCGTGTTGGTGCATGGTCCCCACCAGGTTCAGATTTAGATAACGTCACCTACAATTGACAAAGGGGTTATTCAATTAATATGTGCATGGAGGTCTATGATGAAATAAACACACATTCTTGTTTAAAAACCAAACCATATATTTACAAAATCATCAAAATAATAATCCAGACATTCTATATAAAAGGTTGTAATCAACACCTTTTCTTGCCAAGTGGTTAGGTCACTCGTCTCGAGATCGAGAGGTCCCGAGTTTGAATACTGGCTGAAGCAAACAATGTTGAGTCTTTGGGAAAGACTCTTTATATATTTTTCCTCACTTGACTCAGGTGTGAATGTGTACGCAGCTACAGGCAGAGAAAGATCTTGTCAATATGACGAGCCTAACAGGCTGCTCTACAGTATGCTCCGTAATGGAGTTGAGAAGGATATTGAATGACACGGCCTGTTGGGGGATAAATGATGTAAAGTCTGTGAGCCTGTAGGGGATACAGACTATAGAACCATCTTAATCTTTTATCTTTTTAACACAAAGCTCAATTGAATTACCCGTAGATGAGGCTTCCAAGTCAGATCCAAATATTTGAAGGTGTCTGGCACTCCCATTGGCTGTTTGTGTCCTTTGTCTTCATGGAACTTGGGTGGTTTAGTGTCCCAGAAATTAACGCAGCTGAAGATTTTTAAAAAAAAACAGTATGATTGGTAAATTTTCAACATCAGCTGTGAGGAAATTCAGTTTGTTCATTGTAAAAGTTGAGAAAGAATTTTGATAACCAATTTAGTGTGGATATCAAAATAACACCATAGAAAATAGGAAACTTGATAAACAATAAAAGTAAATACAGTGGAATTTCCGGATAACGACATCGCCCACGACCGGAAAATTATGTTGTTATCCAGGGGTGTCGTTATTGCGAGGTTTTCAAGATGGCGGAAAAAGGGCGCGTGGAGAGACCCGTGAATATAACGATGCAATGCGCAGACCAGTGCCTGTGATAAGACACGTCCCAACCACGTTAGAATGTGCATTTTTCCTGTTGACAAAGGGTTTAATAGTTACGCTGTCACTCCGATGTGTGTTGCATTTGATTTGATCTTGTGCTCGCCATTTTCCCTCTGTAGTTTATCCGTAGTTTATGCGTTTTTATTGGTTAAGAGTACGAGGTAATGCTGTTCGGAAACGAGGTTACCTATTTCGCAAGATTTTTTGTATCAAATGTCAGTGCCAACTGCCGATTATCACAATATCGATGTCGGTAAACAGGGGTTTTACTAAAATGTAAGTCGCTATTTTGGGGTTTTTATTACTAATAATATATAGCAGAGGTCAATGTCGCTATCCAGGGGTTGTCGTTATTCAGGGGTGTCGTTATCCAGAAGTTGCACTGTACTTAGCTTAGTCTTCAAACTTACTAATCTGTAGCACAGCTAATAAGCTGGGTGCAATGAAGGGAAGAGTTTTCCTGAGGCACACCCATCTTGTTTACCTGCAATAAAAGTTATGTTTTTCAAATGATGAACTAAGTGACCAATCACAGATTATATGAAGTTCATGAAGATGTATGAAAAACAATGAAAATGTTGCCTGAAATGTCTGTTTTGTTTGATTTATCATCCTTATTTGAACAGTACAGTGGTACCAACAATGATCAGGCCTAAATAGAACACAAAGCACATGGATTAAAAACCCAGACCCCTCCCACTAAAGGATTCAAAACAGTAAATAGACACCCTGACCAACACGCAGGAGTAAACACAGAAAACATACATGCTTGCTTGAAATATAATTATTACAACCATTTATGACTATGAAAACTGTTTATTGCTAATCAGGAATTTAGCACCACATTATCAGATCAAAAACTTTGAATGTCATAATAAAGCAGCGTATCATTTCACTCCAGTCAGAAAGACATCAGCTAATGTCTTAGCATTTAGACCTCAGTTACAGAGGAGTATGTGTGTAATAATGATATCAAAGAGCCAAAGATGGTGCTTACATGCATGTGGTCTGGAAGCCACTGGATGTCAGTGACAGGAGCCTTGTGACTGTTGTCAATACTGGACACAGCACAGTAACGTACGATTGGTGTCTTTAAGGCATTGGGGTCTTCAAAACCGGGCTGAAAAATAAATTATTAAGGAATAAAAGAGACATGGAGAAGTTTTTCAATGGTGTGATTATAGCTTCTTTATAATAAATTTCAAATACATGCTTGTTGGAAATAATACAACCGAGATAAAATATTGTAAAACTGAATTCCTTTAATATGAAACATGTGATCTTTAATGAAATGATAAGAGATTTAACTCTCTTGGGTAAAACTTCAATGAAATTTTCAAAAAATTACTTACCAAAACAGATCTTTTCTTGTTCCTGTTGCTGCCACGTTGCTGTTTTAGCCTGTCTGCATGACTTGAAATATCCCACAAGACAATCTGGCCATTGTAACATCCTCCAACCACAATGTTGGGATCAGTCGGGTTGAAGGCAAAACTCATCACATCGTCTGGGGCTTCCAAGATAAGCTGAAAGGACAATAAATAGGACAATGTCATTATATTTGGAAATCACCACAATATCTAAATACAAGGGGAGACCCACCACAACACTCTCAGTCACCGTTAACAATGACCCTTTAAAAAATGTGAAACTAAAGCGAGATGTTAGGTATTTACAATGATCAAAATTAAATGCTTTGATTTGTTTTGCAGTCATAGCTTGTTTGTAGCTCTGAGGAGTGTTTGAGTAGGGTATGCTTGTATGAAGGCCTGATATTCAAATACCACTGAGCAGAGCAAGAAAATATACATGGATCATACATTGAAGACAAGAAGGTGAAGCAGGTGGTCATTCCACTGTATTCTAAACTTTGAAGGGCACCATGAACATAGCATTGCTTTAAGTAACTCCCATCGTCATCACAAATATTAACTGTTATGAATAGAAGATCAATGTGACCACCGTCTTTTATTAAAGCATGAATGGCTCATATGCGTTGTTTATTGTGTGAACAAATAAATGGTACCGTATCTAAATTGATAAAAAAAATAATGACTGATAAGAATTGGTATTAAAATTAAATACAGTTAGATATCATGATATTGTTAGGGTCTCCTCATTCTATGTTACAAGTTATAAGATCAAAATAAAATAATGCAGTGCCACGGCGATAATTCACCAGGACCAATGATATGGCACCTAATGTGATGGAGATGTCAACGCAAGCACATGTTTGATATCTTCTGATGACCCTTTCTTTTCCATTCTTAATTATCTGCTTCTTTTCTGGTATTGTATTACTTTCCTACTTTCAAGTGTTTAACATCAGTGCCAGCACCATGTTCATACATTTCTATCTTCTGATATCAAGTATTTACTACTCGGTTGTAAATACTAGGGAGAATGTGAGGTGGAAAGACAAATTTAAAAAAGAAATAATACCTTATAACATTTCAACTACACTATTTTCCATATTCAAAACAACTCAAAGTGCACAGATAATATTTTGTGTTGGGTCAGGATGCCTTTAATAAAAGTTTGTTTTTTTCTCTCTTACTTTTCTTAATGCTGTTTCATTTGCAATTGTTTACTAATGTGACAATAAGAAGGATGAGATAAATAGTCATGGCTTCTACTGCAAAAACTATCAATGATACCAACCTGAGGATGAATGGGATCAGCAAAACTCCAAATCAAAATTAAAGATGGTGTCATGATGACCTTGGCTGCTTGGTCTATTCTCTCGTCAAATGCAAGTTTTTCTGCGACAGCTGTGGCAACAACCCCTTTGATTGTCGGGTGCCACTGAATCCATTGGATCACTTTGTCCTTACTAAACTGAAGGTCTGTGAAAGACTGGTATTCCTGAGAAAATGATCAAATTGTTTGGGTTTTTTAAAAAGTGAGTATGTCAAAAGATGGTGAGATAATTACCTATCTATGTGACTTTTTTAAATTTGAATATTGAACAAATTTGATGTTGAAATAAGTCTTTGCAATTGTTATTATGTTTGCTAGAATCCACTTTCAAAATTTCATGACGAAACAAATTTAGAAAAATAAAATTGTCCAAGACAACAAAAATTAAAAAGTTGTTAATCATAATCTCTCCTTTTCTCAACAGAAGAATTTTTTCAACCGATGAATAATTAAGGCATTAATTTTTGATGTTGAAAACATCAAAACCATGTGAGAAGTCAAAAAATAGAAAATACAATAAACATTCAAGACTCACTTTAAGGTGGTTGTCAGCTTTGCTACCAAAGTTGTCATCTCCATCACCAAGGTGAATCCAGTCAATATGAAAAACATTCATAATTTCATTTTGCTCCAGGGCCTGATGGAAACTAAGAGAAAAAAACAAAAGAGATTGGTTAAAAATGACAAAATAATACAGTAATTTCAATACCATTCAATGGTTTCAAATGAATCAGAGAGATATATTAGCCCTGCATCCTGAGAAGCATATTAGTATAATTTGTTTTTGCCATCTTATCAACCTTTGGACAAAGGAATCTCTCTCTTGAATTCAAGAGTGTTACAGGATATCTAAACTCAAGACATTCATTAAAAATAATTGAATAACAAAAAAATGGTTAAAAACCCCATTGAATTACAAACAATTATAAGGGAATAACACATATCATATATGGTAAAACATAGTGCCTTGACTCTCACTTTAAAGTCTCAATAAGTTTGTTTTTTACTTAGCTGGTTCAATAGTCTATTTACCTATTTGCAACATTTGAAACAAATGTGGAAAATCCTTCCGATTTACAATAGGCCTCCTGCTCATCTTCTGTGAATTCTCTTGGGTAAGTCTGACAGTTGGCGTTACGAGGATACTTCCAAGTGGTCTGGGTTCCTTCATCCACAGAATCGGATATGGCCTGAAATAAGAAACCCACAACATTTCAATTAAAAAACATTGATTATTGACACCTTACACTGAGTGTTTATCTATTTCATTTCCGGGAACCTAATGTTAAAGTGCCATTATGTGGGTGCAATTTAGTGCATAATGATCTTTATCCATGTAGAATCAGCAATGACAGTGATTGGAAATTTCAAAATTATTTTTTCATGAAAAGCTCAGATAAACATATTCATCATCTGCATAGGTTCAATAACACTTTTCAGAACTCAATTTTTTTTGGCGACAATTTGCTATGATTATCCAAGAATGAAAATCCTTATTGATAAATCTTTCTAAAACAATAGTGCTAAAAACCATTCATGTTATCTTGTTTTCAATAGCAACTCTCAAAATGTAAGTCCATCCAAATGCAAATAAAATTCTAAAAAATCATAACATGAGAGAAAATATCCACCCATTTAGGAGAGCAAATTTAATGCAAGTCTATTATTAGTCTTTAAAAAATGCAATGTTCAAATTAAACAATCAAAACACAAAAAGTGATTTTCTCAATCTTTTTTCTTACTTGAACTGCCTTGTCTAGTTCAATCCGATTAATTTCAAAATTTTTGTCGTCCACTGGTGGGCATTCCACATAGCCATCCTTGACGTCTCCAACGTTCCTGTCAGCAAAGGTGGCTGGTGCACCAAATTCTTTTCTGATTCTCTTTGCAGACACTTGGATCTGAGGAAATCGGAACTAGTGTCATCAGTTTGATAACTTCACAGAATGAAATGTAACAAAACTAATTGTCGTTCCCCTAATGATCACTCTAACCAATATAAATTCCATAACAATACCTGTATTTCCACTACTTCAAATATAAAATGGAGCCGTTTTGAAGAAAACAAAAGTTAGAAAAATAGAAAATGTTCTGGTTTTAAAAAATGAAGTGAGCATATTGTACTTACAAAAATAGACAATCAAATTTTCTGAGAGATGCGTCTTATGATGATAACGAAAGAATAAAAACAAGAGTGCTTACCTTTCCTCTGCTCTCTTGGACACAGCCATCATTAATTTCCTTCTCACTCCCCTGAGATACCCATTCTTTTGACTCAGGAGGTACGTATTGGTAGACCGTGGTGTCCTCTTCTTCTTCTCCTTCTTCACCCCCTTCACCTTCCCCTTCTACTTCTGGAACCTGATCATCAAATGAACATAAAAATTGAAATTGAAGAAAAAGGTCTTAAGTATAGTATAAACCAAGTGAATTTCCTTATCATTAGATTCCTATTGCTGTCCTTTGCAAAATATATTGTATATTTAAAATTAATTGACAAAGAATTTTATGTGATGACAAATACAGTGGGATCTATTCATAAAGGCATCAGATACAGCGACAACTTGTATTTGATTAGAAACAAAAGGGGAAAATCCTTCTAATTTACAGTAGGCCTCTTTTGTCTTGATAAAAAGGTCTATTTATAAGACACTCATAAAATAAAAACTCTGTAACAACATGACAACTGCTTTAAATCAAAATAATTCAGATTGCCAGGTTACAATAAACGCTAAAAAACTTTTGTCTTTATGTCAAGAGCATATTTTGACGTTATTAGAAAGGATCTAAAATTAGAAATGAAATAAAATACAAACCCTCAAGAGAATTTCCCTGGATTCCTCTGACAGGGCAATAGTGAAGTTTTGACCATACTTAAAATCAGGATCATATACAATCAGAATGTCATCACCTGGATATTCCTGGATAAATAAAATAGAAACACACATAATTCACATTCTTAATTATCAAATCAAAACAACTAAACCAAAACTATGAAAAGCAATTAATTTTTCTTTTATTAAAGCATATTTTTTAACAATGCTGTCGATGATTGATTTTATAAAATGAGTGTTTAAGTTTAAGTGCATGTATCAAGTTGGATCTTGATTGTCTTTCACTTGTATTGGTTGTTAAATGTTTACATATATTTAAAACATGTTGTCACTCTTTATAAATAAAAAATGTCATATCAAAAGTTTTAGTTTGTTTCATCAATTCAACAGAAAAGATGTAAAATGCTTGAGAGAAAAAAATATCAAAACAGCGATGAATACAATAACTCACAAAAGATATATATTTGTATCTTCTTACAATGAATCTTTCTTTACGTGAGTCATGAAAAGAAGATAAGATAGTCACCTGAATCTTCTGCTTGAAAGGATGGAAGTCACAAACGGCCGCTCTGAGCCTCATATCCTCAAAAATGTCAGCTTTTGGGATAAACTTAAAAGGATTTTCCTCAGTGACATCCTCATCACATTTACAGTTGTAAATTTCCTGGGTTTTTGATGTCATAAACAGTGGAAAGACATTCGGTGGAAGTGCTGTAATAATGAATTCATTGATCAATCTTTCTTCAGTGTCATCTCACATCAATGTTTTATCTTTAGAAACATAATATTAAAAGCTTTTTAAAAAAAATTACCTATAAATGTGTTCAATTTAAAATATTTTGAGCAATTACATTTGAATCTATGAATTAGAGGATGGGAAACAGATTTTATTATAGCAGACAAAAGGATTGGAACTGCACTTCATTTTCTCATTCATATTTATCATTCTTCATTACTCATTCTGAACACAAGAGAATAGATGTGTATCAGTAGACTTTTAATGACAATTGACTTACATGAGCAGTTCACAAAATTAGGTCTTGACAACCACGTGTCTAAATCAATTAAGCAAGGGGCATAAAACAATTTTTTCAACACTCAATGACACGTTAACAATAAGGAACACATTTTAAAGGTTGTGCATGGTCAATGCTTTTACCACACACATAAAGCCTTATAAAGAAGTTGAACAATAGTTCAATGATTCTGACTTGAAATCCGCTAATGTTAATGAATTCGACAGCACCAGCAGGTTCTTATGGAGAAGTAAAAATCCTTTGAAAAGAAATTCTAAACTAGTGGGAACAGCCTTGTAAATTAACATATTTCACCTGTGGAGGTGTCCTCTGGCTGTGCTTCTTCAACTGTCTCGTCTTTCACTTCTTCTTTGGATGCAACTTTCTTCCCTAAAAAGAATGAAAAGGGACAATTTTCAAAAAAAGCATTTACTCATTCAGATACATTTTAAAATAATAATAATGGAATATTGATATTATGTAGATAGATAATACCGAGAGACACAAAAACACAGAACCTATCAAATGTTGAATAATTGCATTATGGCAGTTATTACATTTTGGATTGAAACCCTTCAATTGCTTTTCATAAATGAGCAACCCCTCAATTAGGACCGCCCAAATTTCAAAAGAAAAAGGTCCTAATCGAGGGGTGGTCTTAATTGAGGTGTTCCATTATTAGAGCC
>JARFNW010140084.1:0-10437 GCA_031763155.1 Dirona albolineata | reverse complement strand
TTATGCTGTGAGCGCCTTAGAGCACCTTTGTGGATTTGTGCGCTATATAAATTGATTATTACTATTACTATTACTATTATCCAATTAAATACTGGCGCCAATCAGGGTATATGTACGTGCTTAAACAACACTGGTCAATACAGAGACCTCCCCCCCCCCCCCAAAAAAAAACACACACACTTTTACCCTTTGCAATGTCAGTTCCCGCCTCCCACCTAGAGGTGTAAAATATACATTCAATAGTCATTTTGATTAATGGTATAGTATAAAAAACACAAACATTGGACATGTTCGTGACCTACGTACTTATCATTACCAAATAGGTGCCAGACAATCTCAATAACCAAATAGGTCGTCAGTGATCGAGGGGGATTTCTGCGATGAACGAGACTCAACCCAAAAAATTAAATTGAGAGTCGTGGGGAAGGGGTGGGAAGAGTCGAAAACAAGACCCTCTCCGCCATATTATTTTTTTTCCTCCAACGCGATAATCCTTTATCGGATATTTGTCTCCCGACACCCCAGTGTCCCAAGACACTCCAAACAACCAGACGTTTATTCTGGTCCTATGCACAAACAATATCAGTAATCCTTACAATCATATCTCTTTGTTTCTTCTACACAAACACACTGCCGTGACAATTTGCCGAACGTGACACGGGACCTCGACAACAATTATTCTCTCTTGACGACCAGGTGCGATATCTCCGAAAGCATACGCGGACTCCGGTCATTTTTGTACGGGGGCGAGGGTGGGGGGAGAGGGACAATCTGCTAAATCAACAATGGATAACAAAAGAGTTGTCTCTTTCACACTGTCACTTATTTTTTTAGAACAATCAATAATAAAAATAATATTAATAATAATGATAATATTAATAATAACAATCCTGACAGGGGACGCTATGAATGTAAATGTTTGCATGGACGAACGGTCGACGTTGTATCATTTGTATGATGCATGGACAATGCACACCTTGCTCCGAGGTTGTGTTTTTTTCTCTCAAACATGTTGTTGTCAATAAATTGTCAATATCAATAATTTTTCATAGAAGATGTAGTCTTAGAGCTGGAATTTAACAAATATTTACAAGCTCATATTTCATTTCAGGTTGCGAGTCATGAATCACTTCCATTGATGGTCTGTTGACATTCACATTTCGTTTAGGTAACCATTTTAAGGTTATAGTTTTCTAAAGTTTCGTCAACTTCTTCTGTGACCTTATTGGTTATTGACATTTCTTCATGTACTTACACTTACACGGCGTCTAGGGTCGTCCATTCATTTGTGAAATTTCAACGTTGTTTTTTTTGTTCAATTAAATTAATTATTGCTTTTTTAGAGAGGCATCGCAAGAGAAGCAAACAAACGGAGATAAGGATTCGACAGTTGCTTCAACTAAACATTTTTAATTTTTTTTACAACAAAAGGGTCAAACATGGATGTAATAGTCCAAAGATGTGTGAAATATGAAAGGCAGAGTTGGCTGCCTTGAAGATCTAACTGAACAATCTCAAATGTCCAGTTAGCGCAACAGCATTGAAATGACCTGAGCAAAGGGAGAAAATTCAACTAAATTTCTTTTCTCAATAAAGAGAACATGTTTTTGCAGAGTGACGTCCCTTGATCTCTATATTATATTAATTATTGTTTTTTACCATAAATAATGTCTCAATCATTTATTATTCATTTTGTTGTTGTTGTTTCCGTTGTTTACAATCGAAAGTAAAATTACATTTTAAAACGTACACCACTACCTAAGGAGCTCAGAAACCTACTTTGTTGTCAGAATATTCAAATTTCCGGAAATAAGGATATACCAAAACTCAAGACCTGGCATCCACTGTACCATGGCGCGTCTCTACGTTTAATTATTGCTCTCACGTGACTTGGGTTCATTTCTGTTACTTCAACATCATCAAGCACAATTTGCTTCCAATTGCAATATATTTTATAATATACGTGAGTAATCTTTTAATATTGGAATGTACAACATAACCTAAAGCATGCTTGTTTGTCTTGTCAACTCCCTTGCGATTGAACTACTATTCCCCCATCCAAAACGAAGACAAGATACGATTTGTCCATAGTTTTTAAAAAAACAACAGAAAACAATGAATTTTAATATAATAATCCCAATGCAATGATTTTCACAGACGAAAGCTATACTAATCATCAATTCAATTCAGTGGAGCTGTTGGCGCAGTGGTGTAGTCACTAGCCTTTGGTTCCAGAGGTCACGGGTTCAAATCCTGGTGGAAGCACTGGATTTTTTCTCAAAACCTCCATCCCATTTTTTTGTGGCGCTGCATTTAGGCTAACGTCTAGATTATTCCGGTATATAAAGACAAATTTCCCCCTGGGACGAATAAATGGAATATATTATTATCATTTAATTACTTGGAACGATCCGAAGTAGGAACAAAAGACACAATAAGCACTGTATATGGTGGAATTTGAGAACTGCACAAATTTACTATTTTCTATATATGTCTCGTGACTGGACGAAATGAGTCACATGTCATCAGGGTCTCTAGACCCAAGAGAAATCCCAGTCAACCTGGTTCGTTTGGGTTGTTTTTGTTTTGTTTTTTTAATACCACTAGAAAGAGGAAAAGACGAAAGATAAACTTTTACGTCACACACAGTCACAACTGGCATCGGTGGCCAAGTGGTAAAGCTGCTCCCGAGATCGAATCCTGACTGAAGCTAACAATGTTGAGTTCTTAGGAAAGACTATACACATTATTTCTGACTCACCTCAGGTATGAATGAGTACCCAGCTACAGGCAGAGCAAGATAGTGTCAGTATGACAGTAATAGTAATAGCAATAATAATGTACATTTATTTTTTTAAATAACAACGTACCTTTAAATTTTAATGAAGGATGAGCCTAATAGGTTACATGCTATCTGTATCCTCCCCAGGAGAATTGACATGGCCTGCTATGGGATAAATGATGAACAGTCTGTGAGTCTATACAAGCACAGGGACCCATTTTTGTCTTCTAACCCCATATGCCACAATTTGGACATCCCGACTCACTTGGTCTGGTCACAAGACATAGTATATTGTATTGTTGCTGCTCCACTGACATTTTCACTTTTTGTTGATGGCCGGGTAACTCCTACATGGTCAGAATATAGAAATCTGATTGTGACTTCTCTATCTAACTTGAGAGAGGGGAGCGGGGGGAAAGAGATAGACTAATGGCCCATCATATACTGTCCATCCCATGACTACAAAAAATTTACTCGTTAGTCAATGACCAATAATAGAGTATAGGCCTACATAGAAACAATCAATTGAGTCAGCCCATCCCATTTATCTTAAAATTCTAGTCCAGGTTAGCCAGCGGTACATTGTTGGGATGCCTGTGTGTTTGCACACCATTCCCTTGTGACTCAGCCTTGTCCACAACTGGCCATGGAGCTGACCCATAAACAGATTTGTGTCAAAAAGAAGTTTGGATGACAAAACAAGAAAGTGATCAGAGTGCACCTTCAAGACATAAGATGAGACAATAGAAGGCTACTTTAAAAACTTTCAATCTATTCAATGAATGTATAACAAACAAAAAATAGACAATAAAGCAAATGGGTTATATGTGCAACTCAGAAACAAAAATTTATTCTATGCCTTAAGTAGAGTAAAATCATAAATCTTCATCACTTATGAAAGTGACTTGTAACATATAAACAGATGTACACAAAATAAAACAACCAATTCAAAATATACACTGGAAAATCAGCTTAGTCCTTAGTTGAAATGCATTTCTAGTTGAATGTGTGTGATGCAATGCATTATATTTGAACACATGCGACTCACAACATTCAGAGGTGGTAACTCGAAATTCAGGATAAATTTTTCTCTTTCTAACTTTCCTTGTGCTACTGTGCCACTGTAATGAGCTTAGATCGTGAATAAAAAGTTATATATAAGAGGGGAAAAACATACACAAAAAAAACTTGGGGCAAAATTAAAATGTCATGTCAATATGTCATGGCAACTACATGTCCATAGCTCGCTTAACAAATTGACAAAAAATAATTTCAAATGCATTTATCATAATATCTATACCAGACAACTTCAAAAAGTAACGATAACAAATTATTTTTCTTGCAAACATTTGTTAAAATTTGCAAAGTCAACTATATTCAGGGTGGGGCGAAAAAACAATACTGAAAATATTAAATACTTCCTATCACTTAATCGCTTTAAATGCATCTCCTTGCTCAGTTGGCATAATTTTACACAAACAAACAAAAATAAATAAATTTATTGCTTAACAGCCAGACAATTTGGAAAACCTCAAGCTCGTTGTAATAATAGATAGCTAGTAGTGTTCCCAAGTTTGTAGCTGTCATGACATGTTAAATAATAAACACAATATTAAAATATTGCACTTGGATTTGCAAATCTCGCCTGTATTATAACCCACACTTGTGAAGACAAGCTGAAGCAGGACATTGAGTCGACTGTTAAACTTAATATTGAGACAGTAGAGTTGTCAGAACATCTTCAGGTTTGCTCTGGTTGATTACAATTAATTCTAGCTGGTTTGATGCTTAATACTTAAGTAGTAATAGTTTATATATTATACTTGTACTGATATTTCCACAAACTGTTATATTTTCATTCCAATTAAACTTTCTACCAAACGATAAGGACTGAATTGTATTCTTGTCTCTATTGCCACTGAAATAAGAAGTTTTCTTCCATGAGTGTGTTCCTATGAATCTAAGTAAAAAGAATAATTGATTATATTGCATGATGAAGTCTTACCCTCAAGGTTCTTTTGTAAAGCCCAGTGTTAGGTTGGTTGAAATATTTTTAAAAAGTATATCCTTCTGTTTGTCTCAATTACTTGACTTGACACATGATATCAATGGTGAATTCATTTTTGAAAGTGGTGCGGATCCATAGAAAGGATGGTAAAATAGAAAAGGCTTTAAAAACTGATCACACAGTATAGTAAAACATATTCAGTGTGAAAACAAACTGTATTTCTTATGGTATTCAAGATGGAAATTGTGTAATTCATAGAGTTTAGGCATGCCACATCAAAATTCAAAAAGACACACAATTGACTTGGTGATGATGGTTTATATGAAACATAAATGTAAGTTGGAAACGGTCAAAATAATGCGTCATGTATGAACAGCATAAATAGCTTGTTTCTATTGAGAAATATTTGCAGATTCCACACAGAAGCAAAGGAGAAAAAAAAAGGTAATGCCAATAGCAGTGCCCTATTCCATGGTGCAGAAAGTGACACCTGTTTCAAAGAAACAGAAAGAGATAGCAGCACCCACTTCTCAAGGAGTCAGTGCTCATCCCTGTTTCCATAGCATGTAGTAGAGAAGTGATTGTTTGTCACCCTCAGGTCAAGACGTTGGTCTATCCAGATATAAACAGCCCCAGCTGTGAGCTGGTACCCATTTTTACGCCTGGGACGAGTGAGGCAGCCGGGGTTTAGTAAGCATCTTGGCAAGTATGATACAATGACAACCAAGATGAAAGGTGTGAACTATATTAAAGGAAGCGCAACATCCGTTTTTAAAGGGATGAGAATGTTGACTAAATCTGTCGCCTAAATAAAATAAAAAGAAATGTGGCAAATCAAATGTTTCATAATGTGAAAAAAATTGGAGAATAAAGTAAGTACAGTACTTTGAAATTGGTTATCTATTCTTTATATTATTGATATCACCAACATAGAATTTGTTTATTATTATTCTAAATACAACATAGCTTAACTACTAACAAATACGATCTGAATTATGTTTTTTTATTATCATATTTTCAACCTCACTTTTCCTCTTCACCAGTAGTTGATGACAATAATACTACCAACCATTGTATGAATCTCTAAATACTTCTGCCATTAAGTCGTTAAAAGGTGATTCAAACATTGGTTTTCATCTATATATAATATATATAGAAAAACATTGTTGACCAGAACCTAAATTCTAAAACACTAATACAACATAACAGGAGCTTCATTCATATGCACACAAAATGAAAAGGCAAAAATACATTCATCATAATTGTAATAAAAGCATAGAAGTACAATAATATCACAGACAGGTCGAAGGTAAGTCTAAAATGAAAACGGTCGAAATTTCATCAAAATTAAAATATTTCAATGAATACTGTTCTGTATAGACTATCGTTATATAAACAGGATTTCAAAT
This sequence comes from Dirona albolineata, assembly GCA_031763155.1. Taxonomy (NCBI): domain Eukaryota; kingdom Metazoa; phylum Mollusca; class Gastropoda; order Nudibranchia; family Dironidae; genus Dirona; species Dirona albolineata. Next base: position 4,238 of record JARFNW010140084.1, on the reverse strand, counting down.
TTCTTGACATATATATTTGCTTGCTCTGTAATAAAGCACCCACAAAGGCAAAATTAAAATGATTATATTGTGTATTTTTTTCCCTTCTACTTGTAACGTTCTCATAAAATGTTACATTTTAAAACAAAGACTGACTGCTTTCAATTGTGCAATAATACATATAATTGTACTTTTGTACCAAATCATCAATAAATTGTAAATTTTAAAACAATCTATATTCCCCCTTCCATAAAAATCTAATTTAATCAGAAATTCTTTTTTCTTTCTCTCATTTTCTCTTTACACCTTTAGGTCAGTGTCAGGCTATTCTAAAAAACAAAAAAAAAACAATGTATCCAAATAAATCTTGGTTACAAATATGAAAATAAATCCACATTGTTGGCAATACTTGCTGTGAGCAAAATTGTTTGAACTGTTCCCTCTTACTCTTGCTGCCGATGGGGCAAAATAGAAAGTGGGCGATTCTCTTTCTGTCATAAAATCTGATAAAAAAGATCTTCCAAAGCAACGAATCACCTTTTTCACAAAATCTTTAATAAATAAAATAATCTGGTAATGGTGGTGGTGGTTAGGGCAGGAATGATCATGCATGTTAAATTATTTTCTGAATATTGAAAATAGACTAATAGTGTGACACAAACGTTATTTCATGTTCTCTTTTATATAACTTACATCACGTTTAAACTTAAGTAGGAGTGGAGGGAATAATAAGTAAATAAAGTACAGATGGTGAAAAATATGACTAAGAGCATTATAATAGACCAAATATGTGCGCAAATGGGGCATGTTACAGATGACTCAATTATTTTGTCTAGCCGAGCATAGTGAGAAGGGTAAGAACGAGTTAAGAAACTCTCCAATATCATATCCTCTCTCTTGTTTTCAAGAGTTGACACATGCTAACATGAATGTATAATAATGAAGAAAATTAATATGCATACACTGCCAAAGTTATTCATATATCTTTCAAGGTTCAGGAAAAATAGCAAGCTAGTAATAGGTAATAATAATAATAATAATAATAATAATAAAAGGCCAAAATTTACTTTCAGTCTATACTACCTTTAAGAACCCCAATTAGCTCATATAAATTATTTTTGCTAAAATGAAACTACAAGATTTAAAACGACATAGAGCAAAGAATATGTCAAACAAGCATTCAATGTTTTCAAATCACAGAATCAAATACAGAAGATATAATAGGTTTACCCACAAACTCAAGGCAACTGAAAGAAGCAAGTATAAAAAAGAGTAATAAAAACGGATGTTTTGATTTTGCGGCATATCATATTGGCACACAAAAAAAATTGCCAAAGGAATAGAACAGATTCATTTGTATAGTTATATATGCCATGAGGCCTCAGCAATATTGTGAAAATATTGTAGCAAGATCAAAAGGACAGAAAATTTCTATATTCAATTCTGAAGACAAATAAAGAGAAATATTTTTACACTTGTCTCCCTTGTCATTGTGAATACAGATCAGCCAAATTGCACCCCAAATAGCTCCTTCAACTTCAAGGTCACTGAGCTTCAGACTTTATAGTATAGAGGAAATGACTGAATCTAACTTAACAAAAATATCAAAGTAGAAATGACCAGGTTTCGCTGAGGACAAGGGAGACTTGAGAACACAGAAGGCAGAAACTACATTTCAAATAGTAACAGCAGTAAATTTGAACTCTTGACCGATTCTCACAACAAATAAACATTGAATGAAAATGAAAGTAAAGTGTGATAGTGATAGCATTTCAAACCAGCCCACCAACATAAGTAAACAAGCATATATCTATATGAATGGATCTATTAATGTAATAGACACAATCGCAAATATATTGCATTATCCCCACTCCCCACTAAGAGCATTATTGTGAATTTCAAAGAAATTCTAATCATGGGGCAATTCAGTTATTAAAAAGCATGCATACTACTAAAGTATGACAATCGCTCTATCCCACCCAAACCATCCCTACTTATACACGCAAACGTACAATATACATTACAAAGGCATGCATGCGCTAAGAACTCTATAATAATATCACACACTCTCTTCAGGGTGAAGTGTGGATGATGTGTACTAATGACGTAATGATACACTGTTGAGGTAAAATGAAACAGATGACCTCGTAGTGAAATGTCTATGAGCACAATCAATATCAACAGTAGCTTGTGTGTTGGATAAAATGGAATGCTGCATAGCATTCTAAAGTAACAGGAAAAATGAGCAGTGCACCGCAACCAAATAAATTATATCGCTAGAATTCTATGGGTGGCGTTTTGAATAGGGAGTTGAGGCACATTCTTCTTATTCTAAGTGATGCAATAAATATATATATATCTGACAATCCCTCACACGCGTTTGAGGGTCACTCATTTGGGTCAATGTACTTTTAATGGGGATAATACAACAATAAAAATCTTATTTGCATTCATAAACCTTCATTTTAATAAATTAAATATGAACTATAAACTCTTCTATAAATATATGAAAATCTTACAATCTCTGGAATGCATTAAAGTCTTCTTGCTCACTCATAAGATGTTAATTACCACTAGACATATCTATGGCAGATCCAACAACTTATCCTTCGCATACAGATCTTGTGTGATCTTGTAGATGATTTCCAATTCATCAATTAACTTGGTCAGCGCAGCCATTCCGTTTGCAGTATCTTCTATATGCATCTTCTTCAATAGTTCCACTCTGGACGGGAGCACATACATGGCCACGTGAACCGCCTTTTTAACCAACCACTGATGGTGCTTTGCAAGAGTGTCATCGTATGCTTTGCAGGCCACAGTGGAAAATTTGTCCTTATTGTCCGTATTTTTTATTTTCACAAGTAGTTCTTCAATGAACTCAAGTGCTCGGTGAAGACGAAGTAGAGTCCTAGCCCCTGATGCTTTCTTCTTGTTGTTGGTGATACTCTTTGACACTTCGTAGGATAACATAGACTGAACAGTCTCATATTTGCCAGATTCTTCAGATTTACGATAATCGCGCAGAATGCCAATTTTCTCCACAACATCAGATGTCACAAAGCCGAAGACTGCGCCAAATGCTTTGAACAACCTAGAGAGGACATATATAGAAGTGGATATTTTTAGAATAGTACATATTGAACTTGATATACCGCAATCTGCCTTTAACTTTAATGATTTAATGATGAATAAAGATCGAATTTTAGGCTGTGCCAAAAGGTCATGTACGATATTATATATATATATCATTCATATTATCTACATTTCCAACAAGGCACAAATTGAGCCGTTTCGCCTACGTAGGTGTGCCCTCGACCCGACCAGATAAATTTGACCTATAAATTGAAAGTTAAGCAACTTGTATTATTTACTATCGGTTGTTTTCTTTACTGATTTATCATCGCAGTTCCTTTTTAATCATAGTGCTCGTGTTCACATTTCATTGGAATCATCCAACAGTCACATAGTCATCGCAACCAGGACCTAGGGCACATATTCGTAGACCATAGTAGGATGCAAATAATGGCCAGATGAACGCAAGAGGGCTACAATGCTATATACTTTATTACTATTTTATTACTATTACAATATTATCACAATAAAATAGCTTTTTGCCAAGGTAGACGTGTGTAATTGGCATTTATTAAAAAGTGATCAGGTGTGGGACCATTAGTGATCGGGTCGAGACACACAGGTCATTCGAGGCGAAATTGGGTCACTCACAATATTGCCGTAAAATTGCCAGCAGACAACAGTTTTACAACATAGTGTCAGGTGTTATTTTTAGAAGCCTCATTTTCAGTTGTAAACCACCTGGTTACAGTACAATCGCGATGCTGGTTGGCGCACAGGAGGAAAAATAGAGACAAGGTTTGTTAGGTGGTCGGAACCAAGTTCGCTTACTCTGACTCTACTTTTTAAAAACATGTTTTTTATACACATATCTGGCATGGCCATTATTTGCACCACATGCACATAAGGCGGAAAAGACTCAGAACACCAAAAATGCATTTTTTTCTATATCATAGTGCTAACATAAAAATGTGTGTGATCTGACTAGATTTCTTTATTTTAAATGGTTAAGCCATTGTTGATTAAGCTGTAGAAGCAGTAAAAAAGTGAAAAAATAAATTTGGTGTGATTTATACTGGTTCAAAGTTGATAAAACCACAGAATGAGGACACCACACTTTTCCTTTTGAATGGGGACATCAAAATGAATGGAATTAAAATGTTACTTTATGTGTAATTTTTATC